>CM046470.1:30187013-30308704 GCA_025506415.1 Flaveria robusta | reverse complement strand
AAAATTTATGGGTGTTGTACCGTGATTCCCCATATTTGGGAATCACGGTACAACCCCCATAATTTTTTTAATATTTTAAAGGTTGTGAGTAGATGAAAGAGAAAATTAATGACAAAAGTATGAAAAATATTATTTAATTAGAAAAGAGAGAAAAATAGATGTTTTTAATGTAATTATAAAGATGAGGATGGGGGATGGATTGTGAATGCTCTTATGGATTGCAGATCTTCTGGATCCCTTTATTTCTAAAGTAGAGAGACATACATAGTAGTTTGATCAAACTTTGAGATGTGTTGGTGTATATATGCCCGATAAGAAAGTAGACACTAACGTATAAAGAAAAACATACAAGAATAATACAACATTTATAAAACTCGTAGCAATGAAAGGTAATGATAAGCTAATTTGATATATAACATAAAGATGTCATTGTTAAACCTAATGAATATGATCGATCAGACAACCGATACGCTCCGTTCATTGACAGTCTAATAACCACTCAAAATAATGTGTTCTAGATCACAGAGCAAAATCGTGGTCGATGTCAAGGCTACCCACCGACAAAGTATGAAGAACCAATTCAAATTCTAAAATGCAAACATGCTTCACATAACATTTAGTTCATTATACCGTGAATATGTTTTTATTCAAACAAATGAATTATGATAGAGCTCACATAACATTTCACGATGATTCACGGTATTTCATGATGGTTCATACATCATTTTTTATACGCACGATAATTACAATTATAAATGTGGAAATCGAATTTTATTATTCAAACTATTAATTATCGATCAATATTAATCTCAACTACCACTTTGATCAGTATTAATCTTAACTTTTGATTTTGTTACTAATAACATTCTCAATCTAACTGTTCGTTTACTCATTAGTTTTTAATAACTTATGGCGTGACGTGGCTCTTGATACGACGTATAATATAGTTGCAATTAAAAATATAAATGTATTACTCATTTTTTGTAAAAGATTATTTTTGAAGTTAGACTGAGACTGCAAAAGATTATTAAAAATATAAATAGTTTTTACTCATTTTTTGTAAAAAATATTTTTTGAACAGTTATACTGAGACTGTTATTAATAATAAAATAAAAGTTGAGTTAATGTTATGTCATAGTTTGGATTATTAAAATCTAATTTTTCTCATAAATGAAACCGAGCTCATAGTATTTTTAAAAAGATTTATTATTAAATAAAATGATAAATGTAATAACGAGTTAAAAAATTAAAAACAAATTTCTGAAATAAAATAGAGTAGACGAAGGAAGAAAAATAAAAAAGAAAAAGACGGCAAAGACGTGGGTGAACCACTTGACAAGCGTGCTTCCTACACCCTCTTTGCGAACTCAAAATACAAAGGTCACCCTCCACTTCCAATTACTTGTCAAACTTACCTGTAAATTCACTACAACACATACACACACACAATATATAGGAATATTCAATTAAGAATTATAAATATATAAAAATCATAATAACCCACTTTAACTTTTACATTATTATTCTATAAATTTATCAAAAATACTTGTACTATACTACTTTTAAGATATATTTTTTAAAAATACGATATCCATAGTCTTTTGATCATGTTCATATATTAACCCATATCATATTGCATATATAAACATTTTATAGTTTTTCTAAAATAATTGAAAAGAGAGATGATAAAAGTTAAATAAACGATTAAAACATAGAATCAAAACGTCATCTTTTAATATTATTTTCATTGAGATGTTATGTATATTGTTCATATGGTTCTTAATATTTCTTTACATATTTGTAGTTCTCAATAAAATGTTTCTTATACATATACTAGGTTAGATACCCGTGTATACACGGGTTGAAAATATATATAAAAACTATATAATTCATAAATGTATAAATATTTCGTGTGATTAATTTACGTATTATATAAACAATTTAAAATAAAAAGTTACATTTTTAGGTTATATATATATTTGAATACTTCTTTGGATAATATAACATACAATTGACCCATGTAAAATAAATATAAAAAAATAACATATGATTACATAATTTAGTTGATAATATTAAAAAATTAAATTAAACATAAAATGAATTATTAATTTAGTTTCTTAAAATAAAAAAACTTGACTAAAATAATATACTAGTTTAGGCAGGAAATTGTTTTTAAGGAGTAATAGGAGAGCGTCATGTGACATTTTAGTTACTCCTTTATTATATACTATAAATATACTTTCCTTTACTTGATTAAAAATGCATTTTAATGATTCATAAGTTTGTTAATTGTCCATAATTAACTACTTAAAAACAAACTCAAGGAATAGACAGTAAACCTCTTTACTTAAAAGCGAGTTTTTAAGCCACAAACCCAATTAAGATTACACATACAATTTTAGTTAACATATCAAAAAAATGAGAAATGAAAATTGTCATTAAAAAACGAGAGTCTCCAAGTGAAAGCATTCTCGAACACAATATCATTCTGATATCTCCATGTTTCCCAACACAAGACAAAACCACAGCCTTAATCAAAAAACCACAAGACAAAAGCGTTTAATCCTATGTTCCTCGATCAGATTTAAACAGTCACAAAAGATAGAAATTTGACCGACTCAATAAAAACCGAGTGTGGTACGGCTTATCTAACGTGATTTTCGTTGCTTTATTTTTCATATTTTTAGGGGGCCTTAATTTCATTTATTATCAAAACTTGTAGATATTATTTAATTTTGAAATATAATGTTATTTAAACCTTCAAGTTGTTACACTAATAATACTAAACAGATTGTATAATTAAAATAAAAACCATTTCATTATCATGACGACCGAAAGTTATCAAATAATATTAAAAACAAGATCTTTCAAAAATAAAATAAAGCTCATTTCCAGTTTTGAAAATTTCAAATATAGTTTTGAGTCTAATAAAAATGTTATTGTATTCATGAAGAAAAAAGTGCTTATCATTAATTTTTTATTAAAAAAGAGATTGTGTGATATATAAACGAATTAAAATATGAATATTAAGAAAGAAGACTTATGTAGTTTAATTGTTGTGTAACATGGTTATAATTTAATTAATGACAGACAGCCCACGTGGCCTGATTCTCACCAAACAGCCTGTTAATGGTCATTTAGTACTTTGTAATCTGCTTTTCGATTGTAATTTCGGTGTATGAATAATTACAAAGAAAATGCGTAGCATAATTCGATTTATAATATAAATAATGTTTTATATTAAAATATTAAATATGTCCACCATCTAGTAATAATAATAGTTTGTAAAGGAGTGTATCGGACATCGCATACTACGTGGGAACAAACTTCTTCAATAATTATTTATATTCCTTTTGAATAATTCATTTAAATCATGTACTAATTCATCATACCTCCTAAATACAATGTTCATTGCAAACATGATTGTTCATTGCATATACATACATTCACACAATGTATGTATACACTCATATATCGGTGGCAACTTCAGACTTGACCTAAATTTGATAGAAAATAGTCAACTTTTGGATTGGAATATCTATCACGTTTTAAAAACAGGCAATGTTTGAGTTGAGTTATTTAATTACACGAATCGTGTTTGTGTCATCTTGTTTAACTTATTTAGTTAAACAGATCGCTATGCCAACCTGTTTAATTAACCAGGTCGACCCACTAACCGTTGTGACTCGTTTAACTCTTTTTTTATAACCCATGAACCAGATTAACACGTTTACTGCTTGACTATTGACATCAACTCATTTGACATATTCGAATGTATGAGTTAGATGGATAGTTTTTAGGTTACACGAATTTTAGTGTGCGCGCGATGTAGGGGTATTGACTTAAATTGTTTGGGGTGTTGAAATAATGGGGCCGTTATAATAATTTCGTCTCGTGATCTATCACTAAAACTGTTAAATGCATACAATGGAAAACATTTAATTTGCATTATGATTGAAATCAAGATTTAGTCTTATAAGGTTAGTACAACAAAAACCTAGACATATTTTCTTATCTTACATTAAAAATTACTTAAATTTTATTATATTAAAGTAGGTCTATGAAAAAAAATTTAAATAATGACTTGTTTTCCCTTACACTAGCCAAAATAAGACGATATAGTTCTTTACATGAATGTTATCTTATCAAGATTTGACCGGTTTAAGGGGGTAACGAGTCAAAATTTTAAGCTTTTTTAACGAGTATGTGTACTCTGGACAAATTTATAGGTTTTATTATATAAAAAAGTTTGTTCAATGACTTTTTCATGTATCTTTTACAAAGGAATTTATTTAACAAAATTATTAAAAGACTTCTTTATATAAAATAAGAAATAAGTTGGGTTTTTTTTTTCAATTTTTTCTTCTTAAAACCTTAAACATAATTAAACCACATACAACATTAAAAGATCCAACCCTATTAATGTCCATGATCATGAGAGTAGTTTTATAGGACATGATGAAGAAACAACACTATTCAATGAGACATTAGTCTTGCTAGAGTTCAATCGGTGGAAATGATTTAAAAGTTTTAAAAGGCCCTTTTTCTCATGACAGGGTCGGTAGGCCAACCAAGGATTTGGGTAAAAGTTTAATATATTTTGTTATATAACTTGACACATGTCTAAACCAATTGATTTGTAATTTTTTTATAAAAGTTATCATTTCAAAAATCTAACACTAATTCTAAAGAATATAAAAAAATAATAAAATTCATAACTTTTTTCTCTATATACACAATATATATTGATATACTTTTATATTCACTCCCGATTTGTTAATTTATGATCTCTTTTCTTTTCGTATTTTCTTCTATAAATCTTTTTTTTTTTTTTTTTTTTACTTTTATTTGAATATTGAAGATTCCAAAGATTATTTGAATACTAACTACTTTGATTATAGAAGCAAATGCTTGGTAATAATGGTTTCAGAGTTAGACTGGAAAGCGAACTGACCATCTTATATGTTAACTGGTAGGACAAAATAATCATAACTGGTCAGTTTAATGTGACACGTTACACTTAAACGTAACTGGACTGGGTCTATGATCGGTCTCTGGTTCAACCGGCCACTCCGTCTGCTTCTAAAAACACACCTTTTGACCAAACTAGCGATTGATTTAAGATTATCACGAAAATTCAACCTCAAGATGGTTGTTGACTTGTTTCAATTTTAGTTATGAATTGTGGGTGATTATGAGATTATCCAATATATTTATTTGTCCATTTATGTTATGCACAAAATGGGCCCATTACATTCCCTACACCTTAAATTGAATGTATGTATTTATGGACAACTTTTTGTTGGATCTAACAAATTTTGCTTAATATAGATAGATCTCCTAAATCTTTATTTTATTTCTAGATAAACTAACAAATTATATAAATATGTTATCTTTCTTGTAAGCATGTAGAAAACAAGACGAATTTTATAAAACAAAGTTTTTTTTTTTTCTCAAATACTCATTTGATAAAATATGTTTGATTTAGAAAGTAGAAGTTACAGGCCCGGCCTCGAAGACACAATCACTTGCATGATGATTATATATAGAGAAAACCATGAAGATAAACATTTTAAGTTTAGCTTTACGAATTATACATCAGTAAGGATGTCAGACTAAATTATGCTTTTATGGTGATAGAATACGCAAATATATTTTACGTATCTAATTATGTTTGCGTTCTAGAGATGTGTATAAAATCCATAAAAGTTTATGCACACATATGATCTTTTTGCATTTCTTCTTTCTTTATTGCCGATGAAACTTTGTCTTATGAGAAGAAACATAAGTACACAATATATGTATTTAGTTATTAATATGGACTACAAACTCGTTTAAGCTCGAGTCTTGTGACTTTATAATCCTTATATGAACATGTATAACCAAAAAGTATGCCTCGTATGACGTAAAGAAACTTGACAAACTCGACTCTCATAGAGTTGTCAAGCAAAGATCGTACGGTTTCTTTACAATTTCAACAAAGTCGTAAAGAAACCATACGCGTACATGCATATAATAATGACCAATTTTACTCAAAAAAAAAAAAAAAGAACACAAAATGTTAAAAGTTATCATGAACTCAAGAAAATGGCTCGAAGTTATCCCATATGAAGCTATCACCTTGTGATACATTAGTCACACCATCTTCCATATTTCCCCATGCACACAAGCCATCACTCGGTTCGCACCCGTTCACATCATTGCTCGGACCAGCTTGCTCCGACCCACTCGCGCCATTGACCAAAGGATTGACCTCGTGCTCAGCACATGGTTGTAAAGACGAAATGGACATTTGTTTTGAATCTTTGATGAAAAGATGAGGGAAATTGAGCCGAGCTTTGTCTCCTCTCAACTTAAAAGCCTCGTGATCATACGCTAAAGCGGCTTCACCCGCGGTCTCAAACGTCCCCAACCAACGCCTACTCCTACTACGTGGGAGCCGTATCTCCGCCACCCATTTCCCCCAATGCCTCTTCCTAACCCCTCTATATGCCTTCACTATATTCTTTTGATTACCATTATGTTTAAAAGAAATCATCTGCTGATTGCTTGATGATTGAGATCGCGATTGAGGTTGAGGGTTGTCATCGAGAGAAAATGGAAACACGAATCTTGATTCATCGGGTCGTTGTTCTCGCCTTTGGATCTTCTTAACGGGTGAACCGAATTCCATAATTGTTGTTTCCCTTTGTTCTTGAAACAACCATAAGAAGTTTCAACAAGCTGTTTCATTGTTGATTTCTTGTGTTAAAACACACAAAAACCATTGCAGATTGACCCATTTTGGGTTGGTGTAATTGGGATTCTTGAAGATTTAAGCACAAAAGGTTTTGATATTCATAGCAGGCGTGCTAGATTACTGAAATAGTTAGTAAAAGTGACTCTCATAGGCATGCGGAAGGACGTTTGACTTTGGAGTTTCTTTTAATTTTTTATTTTGACTTTACAAAGAAAACAAATATACAACAGTTGTATATGATCTGTTCGTGTCTAGAAGTTCATCTAGCTTTATTGCATTGTAACAAAGATAAATGTTGTGTAGTGTATGTACTTCTCACATTGTATTGACTATCATATCACAACACATCATCTTTTACATTCTACTCACTTCATCTTAAAAATAAATTTTCATCTATCACTTAACAAATTTACATATTGTATGTTAAAAGATGTTTTTTTTTTTCAAAATCTTTAAGACATTTTCATCATTTAATATGCTTTTTGGGTTGTAATTGATATGAAGGACAGACAAAATACATACTTGGTGTAAATGCGAGGTTTCAGCAAGGTATAATGATCCTTTGGAAGCTTCGATTCACTAGATTGAAATCCTTAGTTCCTGTTGAGTTCTCGATCTACACGCACACCAAATAACACTGGTTAAGGCGTCACAAGAAGAGAAGTCTTCATGCAACAATTCTCTCGCATGAGAATAAGTATTAGTTTGACTAAGTAAATGAAAAGGAAAGAGGGACGGGGGGAGAGAGAGAGAGATGTGATTCCTATTCATTCTCCATTTACTTTTTATTTATAGTGTTTGATGATACACAAACTGTGGTTATGCATGGCAATTGGAATTGGGCCCTGAGAGTTTATTACGTATGTGGGCCCGGTGCCTCACGCAATGAGAATGTTATAATTCAACTGTTTGGATTGATGATAATTGTTGTGTATTGGATGACTGACACGTGTCCTTGATCCGTATTAGCATGAACCGCCTAACCCTAAAGTTTCCAGGTCCGGATCTATAATTATAATTACCCTACGTCCACACTTGAGTGACATAGGTAACGTTGAGTACTTAGAAAGCTTTCACATTATGTTATTATTAGTAGGGATGACAATAATATAGGTTTGAAACATGCATTGATAGTTTTCTATTTTTATACACGGTTGTAACACCATGACTCTTCTTGATCTCATACATGTGTAATTACAAGTCAAGTATCAAGTAAACCAATAGTAAAAATGGTTCAGCTATAGTTCAACGGGAATAAGGATAGATCACATTGTCTGTTACGTGTGTACACAAGCAGCTTGATAATCACACACCTCCTTAACAAGGTGGTCTTAACTCTTTGTTAACCAATTTGCGGCATGCAAAAGAGAAAGGTATGTTTCACGTGACACTATTAGAGAAAAACACCTTTATCTATCGGTCATGAGAGGTCAAAACGTAAATAAGTAAAATAAAAACTAAGTTTTTATAGTGAAAACAAAGATAAAAAAAATTAAAGGGATAAAGAAAACAAAGTAAAAATTCGAAGTTTCTAAGATGGTAATTACTAACGGAATTTAAGAATTAAATTCATATAAGATTTCGTTCCTAACTTTTAGCATTGTTGGTGAGTTCAAATTCGTGGCGAACAAGGCGTCTGTGATCCATTTGGAAGTTATGAAGATAAGAATGTTCACAGCATTTGTTATAGTTCAACTCTAATTTGTTTAGCAAAGATCTGCATAAAGATTTATTTGTAACAGAACGCTGACTCTCCGGATATACGTTAACGATGAGCAAAGAGTCGACCCGTTGGCTTTTACGCAAAAGAGTTGATTGCCTCCCTCGGCTTTCTCCCTCACTCATAATCTCTTGGTGAATGAGGTTATAGGATCACCGCTTCTCACTCCCTCTAATTCCTCCCACACTCATCTTAACCATACATCCCTCGAGCCTCAACCACTCGGCCCACCCTTATTGTACTTATTCCATGTGATGACCGTGTAAACCCAACAAAGCCAACAGGATACTGTCCTGCAAAGAACAGTAATAGACGAGGACATGCATGATTGATTTGATTGTGCAATTGTGATGGTCAAATGTTTTGTTGAATGTATGTCACTTACTAAGTTTTTTTGTTTGTCTTAGAATAGCATTTTTGTGGTAAGAGATTCCCTCTTTCCATTTAAAACAGCTCGATTGCTAATTAATAATATGCATCCAAGGATTCTTCTAATTTGGAAGTTCATATGTCCCTTCTGAATCTCAATATCACACGTTTTAGATGACAAACAAAAAGCTTTTAACATAATATTCTTGTGGCAGAGTGATAATTTATACTTATTTTGAGTGGTTTTAATTAAATTAACTACACTACATGGTTAATTTCAGATGGTATATTTATTAACCAGCTAACCATTATTTCCGATTTTTTATTTATTAAAGTAGTCAACTGAGAAAATTACATTTAAAAAATCATTAGACGTCAAACACCAGGATTCAACCCACGTATAAAAACATGGTATTTTTTTCTAAACTCACTTTTCAAACTATAACAAAACAAATAAAGAGACTGAATACGATCCAACATTCAATAATCCAGTTTTTTTTATAAAAAAAATAAAACAAAAATTAAAGCAGATTTATAGAGAAAAACACTAGTAACGCACAATATCTTGGAGGCAATCATAGAAATGTGACATCTTAATTGTTTCCTTGCCAGAGTAAATTGCTTCTGCACTTCCGCCAGATTCTCCCTGTGCCGCCATCTCTACCACCATATAAAGCCTCTTAATTGGCATCTGAAATGCCACCACAGATGTATCAGGATTTAGGTTTGATCAAATATATACTGGTTTTTGGTATAACTGGAACAAAGTATTTAAAAGATTAAGAATCTTACATCATTCAAAGCCTCAGCAGCAGCATCAACGTCATCGTTAGAGAACACCTTAAGTTGTTGCAATACCTGAAAACACAAGGATTAAGATAAAATAAAGAGAGAAAACATAAGTCATTAAAAAGAATTCAAAAAGAGGTAACTATGAAACTTGCCTTTTTAGCATCCTCGGTCTTCAATGTAGGAACATGATAAGTGACTGAGAAAGCATCGCAAACACCGACCGACTCCAAGAAAGATACCTCACTTGTTGTTCCGATCACCAGCATATTTTTACCCTGAAGAATAGTAACAAAAAAGATAAAACACTTGCGTTTTATTTTCCTTCGTTTTGCAAATTATTACACACTTAAACCCAAACTAAGCCTGGCAAAAGAGCGGTGCGGGTAACAGGTCAAACAGGTACTGGCCAGAATGAGCTAGGGCCAAACGGGCCAACCAAATTGGGTTCGGGTCAAACGGGGACGTTTTAATAATATATTAATTTGGTTCCGGTCAAAAAGGATAATGACCAAACTAGTCTTTGTCTTGAAGTGGATTGTTTGAAAAAAGTATCAGCCTGGGCTCACCCAACATATTTGCTTTTATGGCACCTGGTGGTGATGGATGGCGGCGGTGTCAGTGCTGGTGAGGGTGGCGAAGGGGGTGGATGGTGGCAGCGGCAATTAGTATATGATTGTGACACACAATGGTGTTGGTGATGCTTGTCCATTTGGACCATTTTAAGTTAGCATTTTTATAACAAACCTAAATGGAGCGTTCTATAGTTTGAGTTAGCCCAACTTGACCAGTTATATTAGCTTGAGTTGACCCAAATTGACACAAGCAAAAAAGGTTTCACCTGAATCAATAATGGCCGCCCCCTAACCCATTTAAAAAGGAAATGTACCTTTGGAGGAAGCCTTTTGAGGAGGACCATTAATGTCTGAGAAATTAAGTTCGAAAACCGAGGGCCAATGGCAACATATTCCAGTAGTCTGTATTAGTAAATAATAGATAAATCAGCTACCGATACAAATTTCGTTTATATGCCATAAGCAAATGAAATTACCTTTCAATATCATCAAGGACAATAATGCTCAGTGTTGACTTGTACGCATCCTCAAATACCTATAGAAAGTGTTCCCATAAGTAAACACCTCAGGAAATCAATTATAAAAATAGTATAAGTCGGAAGAAGTATAATAAAACCTTGACGATTTGTGCACATTTACTGGCTTCACTGAGTCCAATCATTGATTCAGCAGAAATCTACAATTATAGAAAGTATGTTAATTTCAGGCGATAAACGGTGAATAGATTATTTTAAATTTCATATATACAAAGAACTTACGATCTTCACATAGGGGAAATCGCTACCGATGCCAACAGTAGCTGCCATTGCAGTCTTACCACTGTCAAAGATGATTAGCAAAAGTTGTGAGCTGGGAGAAATGATTATATTAATATTATTAATAATTATGTATCAAAACCACAATTTACCTGCCACTTGGACCTTCTAGAAGAACAGTAACAAGTGGACTACCTCTGCTCACTTTAACTTGCTCTGCTAATAACATAGTTCTTTTAAAGATATGATCATGTCGCTGACCACAATCAACTATTCCATTCAGTCTGCATCAGTTTATAAGAACTCAGAAAATATTACAAATATATTAATTACAATGAAAACAAATTGAGAAACTATTTACCTGCAACGTTCAAGATCGTCTGTTGAAGCACCAAATGCAGGAGTAACCTCATGAAGGGCATTCAAGAAATCATCCATTGTGACTTTTATGCTTTCCTCGTCAATTTTTTTGGTTAAATCATCAAGACTGAGCTGACGGTTGAGAGCATAAGACACAGCACTTTTCACAACACCTTCAAGTTCTGCTCCACTGTAGTTCTTTGTTCGTGCAGCTAAAATATAAATCACTAGACTTGATCAAACCCAAACATTTTATTCATTTTCATTAAAATAAGAAAAGGTAAAAAAAATATACCAAGTTCTTGCAAGTTAACATCTGGAGCTAGAAAAGAATTCTCTTTCATCTTATTTGTATGAATCTGAAGAATTTGAAAACGACCATTTTCATCAGGAAGGCTGATTTCCACTTGGACCTCCAAACGACCAGGCCTAAGCAAGCATAAGATGGAATATTTAGCAAAGTTTTAACACTAATTAACGACATTTAACATCTTAATGAGAGATAATAAACTCACCTCAAAAGAGCTTCATCAAGCAAATCCTTTCTATTTGTCATGCCGATTAGCAAAACATTATTCAGCGCTTCCACACCGTCTATCTAAGGAAGAGATTTTCCGCAGTCAGTAATTTATTTTTTGTTGATAATAGAGTTAGGATTGGAAAATTGATCCAACCTTTGTAAGAAGCTGATTCACAATGCTATCATGCACTCCTGTGCCATCCCTAGTTGAACCTCTAGACTGCAAATGCGAACGGCAGTCACAGGTTACAAGGCATATGTTTTAGAAAAGAGAGATTTTACTAAATGTTTGGAAATGGACCTTACCTTACAAATGGCATCTATTTCATCAAAAATTATCACATGCAAGTCACTTTGATCTCCTGGAACAAATTTAAAAAAGCATATCAGAACTGAAACAAACTTTGTTTCAACGTCCAGATTCTAACAAGTAGAGAGGCCTACCTCGTGTTCTTTGATCTTGTTCCGCATCAGCAAATAAGTCCCTTACATTCTTCTCAGTTTCACCAACGAATTTACTCAGAACTTCAGGTCCATTTACAATCTAGTTTGTATAAATACAAAAAAAAACGTGAATAGAATCATTAAATGCTATTTCAGAGTCACATTCTCATGATAAACACAAAGGGGTCATAAATAAGGTCAATGCATGCATATAGTACCTTCGGATCCTTTCCATTTAACATTTTTCCAATCTGGCGAGCCATTAGAGTCTTACCAGTACCAGGGGGCCATACAACAGCATTCCCTTGACATGCTTTACCCCCAGTCTGATGAACAAAGATTCAGATTCCCATTATACATTCAAAAGTAACAAATAAACATATTTCACATTTCACAAAGAAAAAATATAGCACAGTATAGCATGATAAGATAATAGTTATTACTTGCTAGCCACATGTGGAGGGAAAACCCTAGAGGCGAAAGCTCTTCTAAATATATCCGCAAATTCATTGCTCAAACCACCAATACCAAGTGATTGGAGGTTAAATTCCTTGTGCTTGAAAATGTTGCTGCTAGCAGCCTCACGCTGATTTACAATCTGCACACAAATAAAAATAAATAAATAACTGAAACAAAAAAAAATAGAGAATAGCCAAATGTCAACACAATTGTACTTGTACCTTTATTCCACTAGAATTGGAAGCTTCAAACACAATGTATGAATCTTCAGAAAGCATGCCTCTTTCAACGTCTGATTTTTCCTGCCCTTCCACAGCAACTTGGGTGACAGTGAAGATATAACCATTTCCATGATACTCAAAAGTTACCCTTTGTCCTGATGTTAGAACCTGCATTGAAGTAGGCCTTCATGTAGATCTCAAACAAGTTGAAATAAGCAAATACATGTATAGTAACATTGTTGTCTTGCGGTACTACAATCACAAATATGGACAAAACATACAGTGTCATACCTGGTTTATAAATCTTTTCCTAAGCTGTTGAGCTAAAAGGACAGCATCAACCTACCAAACATAACAATATAAAAATGAGGATGAAAAGGTGCAAACTCAAACAAAGTAAGAAAGCACATGCTAAATTTAAAAGAGTAAGGCATGCCTGCTCTTCTTTGTTCCCTTTCTTCACAAATTCTAACTCAAGGGTAAGTAATGCAATGTTGAAATCTTCAGGTGGAATAAACCTAAAATGGTTGGTAAACAGGTTTTGTAAGAAAATCAACAATAACTTAGCTACTACACTAGAGTAAGCATAACCACAAACCTGCTAACAGATACTTGATCTCCGGTAGAAACTCTTGCATGACGCCTTTGGATGGCATTAAGCCCAATTTGCCCACTTTGTATGGTATCGTACGCAGTTTGTTTTAGTTAAGCGAAACAATAAAGTATGTCCTTACAAATAACATCATAGTAACAGTAATCCAATGCTCAGACAGATCATTTATAAATATAAATAACAAGGTTGCAGTCACTTGAGATATAATGTTTTTTCATAAACAGAACCAAACAGCAACTTGAACTTCATATATTAATCTTTGAGGTAAATCAAGAACAACAATACCAGACTTTGTCTATGGAATTTAAAACAAACACAGATCTGACTTAAACTAGAATGCTTCTGAATTTCAACTAATTCCACAGATCAAAGTCATCTGCCAAGTGTCAACCCCTACTATATGGCAAAATACTGAACCATGCTAACAACAATGAGAAATTAGATGAAAAGGCTACAACCATGTGAAAAAATGTTAGCATTCTTCTTGACAGAAATTCAATGTTTCCCTCCCCCATCCAGTTACTTAATAATAACAACTAAGGAAAAAAAACACAAGATCGGGAAACATTAAATTAGGTTAAAACCAGTGCACTCACCAAAACATTAGGAAATACAGTAGATCAAAACTAAAATACGTTCAGTTTTCCAAATTCAAACACCGCCTTCATCACTCAACAACTATGATCAAGGAAGGATCAAGCAATTTCAGAACACTCAAACATCACATTCGCCAAAAATCAATAAACTAAAACAAATCACATATTCACGAAATCAAAATCTCTAACAATTAACAAACGCATAGTATATGTTCAAATAGAGAAGGATATGCTATCGAGAGAACGAACACATCACCAACAAGAGCAAGAGCGAGATTAGATCCAGGTACAGCAAATTGACGGAAATCGGAAGGGAACAATACGCGCAATTCGTGTACGCGAGATCTTTGGCCGGAGTGTTTGTGACGATCATCGTCGTCGATGATCCTGACCTTCTCGCCATTGTCGAAACAACACAGAGAGATCAAATTAAACCAAAATCAAATTATTTGAACACGATTTGTACTACTTTTTGAGGGAATCAGAGTGCAATTTTGACGCTATTTAATGAAATGAATAGGGGAGAAACGAAGGAATAAAGGCGTAGGTCGGTTTCGTGGGTTCGATTGTTGACGGGGTTAAGAAACACCACCGGGCTAAGCTTTAACCCTTCACACAGACTGACCGGCTGACCAACGTCACTTTATCCGATCTTGGTCATGGTTTCTCGAACAGTGAAGTATTAAAGTAACCCCCTTAAAATTTCCTTAATAAAAAGAATAAACACAATTTAACTATAACTTTTGATTTGTGTAAGGCCGGATTATGTCGTAATTTGGTGTAGATAGTTTTATTTTATATTAGTTTTAGTAATCTGTTTATTACACAGATTAAATTAATAAAATATTAAATTGAATAAAACTTTATTAGTTATAAAACGATATTTTAAGATAAAATATAATTAAAATTATGTATTAATAAGGTTATAAGTAATAAAACAATGATATTAACTTTTTAAACTTAATTATTTAAAAAACTAAATATTTTATTTCAAAACAAATCGTTTTAAATAAGTTTCATGATTATAACTCCCATTTTAATTATTTTTATTTATAAAAATTTTACTTTTTAAAAACACTAATTTTAAAATATTTGATGTTTTAAAAAATTTTATTATTTTATAAAAAATCATTTTTTTATAAATAACATTAACAAAAAGAAATTTTTTTAGTTTATTAAAAAGTATTTTAGTTTATAAAGGAATTAAACAAAATTATCAGTAATTATAATAACTATTAAATAAGAGAGAAAAGCAAAAAATTTGGTGAGCAGTAATGTGATGTTGTCACATGTCCTCCTCATTTGCCATTTTATTAGAGTAAGAGGATTTCTAATCAGTTGTTTCCCACAACTTAAAATGTTATATTTGTATTTTCAATCCATTTTCAAGTGTAAATTTAGCTTTTCCTTTTTTTTAAAAAAAGAAAGTAAAGTTTCTTCTTTGGTTTTTATCTTAGCCCATCGTATCCTTCTACTCTAATAAAATAGTATGTTGAGATAACACGTGGCAACACCACAATCATCCTCATCAAAATTTCTCGCCTCTCTCTCCTATTAGATAAGTAGCTTAATTAAGAATAATATTATTTAACATTTTTTTAGATTTAATAAATTAAGAAAGATATCTATTTATTAATGTTATTTCTAAATAAATAAATTTTTATAAAATATAAATTTTTCTAAAGCGTAAAACTTTTTTTATAATATTACGAATATTTGAAAATTGGTATCTTTAATAAGTCAAATTTTTAAAACCAAGAATAATTAAATTTGGGAGTTATAATAGGAAAATTCTTAAAAATGACATTTTTATACGGTTTGTTTTAGAACAAAATATTTATATTTTTGAAAAAAAATTAAAAACAAAATTTTAAAAATTTGATATTATTATTTTATTATTTATAATCATTTCTCATACGTAATTTTAGTCATATCATATATTAAAATATCATTTTATAACTAATAAATTTTATTATATTAATATTTTATTTATTCAATCCGTGTAACACACGGGTTTACTAAAGCTAGTACTTTCATATTCGAGTTAATTATGTTTTAGTTTTTTTTGTTTGATGAAATTAGGCAAGGTAGAATATATGAATTGACACCCCTTTTTCAAGCTTGTACTCAAGAATATTATATTGAGTTGAATCTCTTCACATGGTTATACAAATTTTTTATATTCTTCTATTGATCTTCGTAAAAAATGATGTATCTTTTACCAAGTTATTCAACGACCAACATAGCTACTGTTATCTTCATGTATTTTGATGCCTCTATTATTCATATATGTTTCATGTGCTTTTGATATGCTGAATCCAAGTTAATAAGTTTTGATTATTACGGAATTTTTTGAGTATTTATGAATAACTAGTACTTTTGCCTGCGGCGCGTTGCGGCGGCGCAGTACGCGGCGGCGCAGTACGCAGCGTGATAAAGTATAGACTACAATCGACCCGACTCATTTCCGAACTAAATTTACGTTGAATAGTAGAATAATTCGGATTTATACCGTCGAATGAAAACGTATTATAACTAACGCGACTCGAAAAAAATTACATCAAAAAGTTGACCAACTCAACGTACATAAAAATATGCACATGCGGCGACGTCGTATATAACGTGATAAAGTATAGACTACAATCGTCCTCACTCGTCTTCAATCTAAATTTATATCAAAATAAAAATTAAGTTGAAATTTATACTGTCGAATTATAACGTATTATATTTGACTCGGCACGATTCCAAACAAAATTTACGAAGAAATGTACTCGAACTCAAAACGTATTTAAAAATAACCATAGAAACATTTTATGATTAAAATGACATTTTACAATTTTTTAAAAAATTTAAAAGGTTACAAAGATAACTTTTAAAAGTTAAAAGAGTGAGAATTAACCGATGGCAAAGGCCATCAACCTTTCTTTTTAAGGTAATCTTATTTAATTCTAAAGTTAACTATAAAATTTAATAGTAATTTTATACTAATAGAATATGGATAAATTCACATATGCATTATACATTGATGCATTTACAATTTCTTTTATGTTTAGTTAGGTAACGAATCATAAAGTTTAACTAAATATAAATCTTATTGTTTCCATTTATCCTTTTGACCTTTAACATAAATATAAACAAAACTAATACAAATTTAACAAATTTATAGTTTTAAATCAAATAAAATAAAATGATAAAGTAACGTAGTAATAAAATCTAAACATTTAACCAAATTAATAACTAAAAATATATTTAATCCCAACTTAAGTTTTATCATATTAAAATTTTTATAGTAACAACTAAAGCATTTTGAAAGATTTGAAAAGATATCAAACTCTTGTTATTATCTTATAGGATAGGATGTGTTTATGGTTTTAATAAATTAATTAAATAGAAAGGGAGCCTCTCACTTCCCCACCCCCTCCCACTCCCCCATCATATCCATCTTCATCCGCCTGCAACCATCGTCACTCAGTCGTGCCACTACCGTCGACATCCCAAATCTTTTCCTATTACAGCCGACATCCCACTCTTCTCCCTTCACTTCGATCTAGATAATCTGTCGATGGTTCTTGCGAACCCAGTAAAGATCACTTAATATTCACTGTTGTGTCTACCAATTGATCAAGTCAAATTCACCGGACATTTTATAGGCAGAACATACCGGTTAGGGGAAAGAGATGGGGCAGTTAAGCGGAGGTAGAAGGTGGCAACCAGTGTCAGACCTTTGCAAGTGATATCCAACTGTACATCAATAACACTGTTCATTTACTCGAAATTAATTATAGAGTAATATCAACAAATTTACATCAAAATTGATACTAATTGTGTATGGTTGGTAAGTTGGTTTTAATTACCTATGATATGCGGTTTTGGATTTTATTTCAACAAAGAACTTGGGATAGAACCAAATTAGTAGCATCATTGGATCGTGTAGGTGAGTATTTGTGATTAGTTTCTAAATTGGTTCTTATGTGTTCTTGATTAGTGATTACTCATCCAATTGTGTGATTTAGGGATAAATCTTCATGGTTCATTGAATGATGAAATAACTAGTTTGATATTTACCTAGTTTTGGAGCGTATGTTTTGAAAATCATATATTTAGCACTAGATATATTTTGAATTTACAAGAAATCATAAGTTGGTAAGTCAATTGTTCGGTTAATATGCAACTTGTTAGCTAAATTAAGCATTGGTTCTATTGTAGTTGTGCGCAACGGATGATGACAAGTAGGCATGAACAAAAAAACCGGTTCAGCCAAAACAACCGGAACAGGTTTCAAAGAAAAACCAGTTTGGCCCAAACCGGTCCCGAACCGACCCAAACCGCCGGTTTCCATACCGGTTTGGTAGCCCCGAACTCAAATAAACCGGTTTAAAAGTTAAAAACCGGTTAAACCGGTAAGAAAAACTTGTTTGAGTAAAAAAACCGGTTTCAAACCGGTCCGAATCGGTTTCACAGGTTCGAGTATTCGGTGAGCCAAACCGGTTTGTAACCCGAACCGGTTTGAAGAAAAACCGGTTTGACCCTACCACAAAAAACCCGGTTCGGTTTTGAACCAGAACCGGTTTGGGTAAAAAAACGGGTTTGAACACCTCTAATGACAAGATTGTAGAATGCTATCAAAGACTTGGTGTTGATGTAATAATGACTGTAGAATCACATAGAAACAGTATGAAATAATGTTTATCATCATCAACCAAGCTATAATAATCTTGTTTGTTGATTAACATATAATATTGTTTGTGTTGCCATATATAGGTGTTGACAGGTGTACTGAAGCACTTCAAAAATCAAAAGCTTGACAAGAAGTATGATATTGTTGTCAATAGTCAAAGAGATGAAACTCTAATTAAATCTGAAATAATCGATGGGATTGTCAAGCTCTTCATGTATCACGTGCTCCTCAAGTTCTTATAATTTTATAAACCTTTAACATTTATTGTATCGTTGAAATATATTGATTTTTGCTATTTGTAGACCACTTTGGATGCAATTTTAAGCACACAGTAACATCTTTGAAACCAGAATATGCTTTTCATCCGCATCGGGATAAATCTCAAGAAATTAAAACATGTACAACAAATCTAGAGTCTCTCTAAGTTGGAATGACACTAATGGAGATTTCTACACATGAATTGTAATCAAATTGATATAAAAGATGAAAATGCAAACACAAACATGAACATTCTAAGCAAATATCTCAATTTGTGTTAACACTCATGCAACAAACATAAATTAAGTCTTACAATATGTGATAAAACTCCTATATCGATTGTGATTACAATGTTTTAGGCAAAGATGATCTTTATTGAATTCGAGTGATTGATTTGCAAGAAGTGTTGATAATGTCCATTTTAAACTTCAAAAATCACTATTTTCTTTGTTTTTAGGTCTTGGAGGCGTAGTTCTTTCGAATTTTGATCGATTTTCCCACTAAAAGCCGTCCAAAACTTTGCCAAACCATCACCATGGCGTATGATATGCCACCCGGCGTACCATACACCAAAAACAAGCCCTATACGCCAAAAACATTCTGCCATACGACAAACTGACAAATATGAGATTTTGACCTGTTTTCTTCTTTTTCTTCTCTCTTGATGTGGTTTCTTTACGTTTATGACTCAAGCATGATATAGTTAGCTTCCTAAATGTCCAAAAGCTCTCACATGCTTTGCAAATGAAATAATTCTCAAAGCATAATGTTTTTCTATATATTTTATGCTAAGAATATGATTTACATATACTTCCATATGTATTTTGAAATCACGTATTATTTGGAATTGTGTTTATTAGAGCCATGATTCAGTCATTTAGAACTCCTAAAGATCTATCCTGATATGGCTCCAACTCCATTTCAACTGCTCTAACTCCATTGCATCTAGAAAGAAGATTTGGAACAATTAAAAATTCTTGAAAATGGTTACAAGATGAAGGTATTGAAAGTGAATTTGCTCAAATGTGCAGTTTTTGGATAAATATTTGAAATTATAGCCTTATCAAAGTATCTGTATCTTTTTTTTTTTCAACTATTGCAAGTAATAAATTTTGATCATAATGCTCATAGTGTTGATACACCTGAAGATGTTGCCAAGATTGAAAGTTATGGTACATAGTGTTTTTTTTATGCAAAGCGTACGAAGTTATCATGCAAGAACGAACGTCACGGATGTAATTATAACGCAATTGTAAGAATTAATTACGCAGAGATGGAATTATCACATAAAGGTGAAATTATTATGCAAGAATGTATTATTACGTGATAATTTCATTTTTGCGTGATAATATCATGCAAGTGTAATCCGGCTTGCGTAATTATTACTTGTTATTGCGTGATAATTCGCCCATACTTCGTATATTTCCCACTAAGAAGACACTTTGTATAGTTTCTGTCCTCTGAACTCTATCACTCATTTCAATTTTAGTCTAGTTACCATTAAATAATAAAACTTTTGACCAAAATTGCATTAATTGATGAAACTTTTAGATAAAAGTTAATGTCTCTAAACTTAAAAAAAAAATAGTTATTTTTATATTTATTCCAAACGGCCAACGAATACTTTAAATTCAGCCACTTGGGTAAACCCATTGGCAAAAGACTACTCATGTTCTACGAACACAAATAATATTGTTGACTCAGTTTATCTATCATTTCAAGGGAAACCCACCACCTAAAATCTTGTTATAGTGAAACTACTAACCCACCTGAAACATATTTTATCAAGTAAAATACATGATTTTTACATTAAAAAATGATTTAATCCAATTGTTCACGAAGTCATTGGTAATAGATATTTTTATATGTAAACTCGAATTTAACCGTAGAGTGTAAGAACTTGTAAGGTGCCAAGCACGTGACACCCAATCCATCCCACAACAATCAATCTCATCTTTCCAACAAAACAAAACCAAAGCAACACCAGCCATTCACCCACACACACACACACACACACACACACACACACCCACACTCATTTCCCTCTTGATTCCGTTTGGTTGTTTATAAATGGCCGGCGTTCTCACCGTCCCTCGCGCCACCGGAGCTCCGATCGCCTCTTCTCCCGTCTCTCAACTCTCCTCTCGCCGGAACTTTCTGCCGGAATCCACAGCCTCAAACTTAAAGATCAACTCCTTCCGTTCGTCTGTATCCGTGAGATTCAGGTCCAAGTTCGGTCGTCGTGCCGTACAAGGTTAGAATCGTTTGTTGCATTGCTTGTCTCATGATATTTGTGCTAAATCGGTTATACTATGCTCTCTACACCTACTGTACATCTCTGATACTTGTTCAATCTATTGTTCTTCGATTTTTTAATCTGTTTTTGTTTGGTGATGAGATAGCAATGGATTTTTAAATCTGTTTTTGCATCATTTTGATGATGTTATCATAGTTGAGTGCAGATAGGATTATAATTGTAGGAAGAACATGTACGTATCTGTAAATTCATGTACCTTGTAGACTAGGTTGGATCCACGCGAGCTCTGATTTACCAGAACAATTCCTCATGCTCTTGACCTACACACATAAAAAACAATACCAGCTAAGGCGTCACCAAAGGGAAGTCTCTGTATAACAACCCTCGGGCGTGAGAATAAGTATTAATTATGGAAAATAGATGAAAACAGAAAGAGAGATAGAGAGAGTTAGGGAAGTAATTTGTGCATGGGAAGATCAATCCCCCTACCTTGTATTTATAGTGATGTATGATGTATGTGTGATTCATCATGTAAGATGATGGGAGTGATCCCAGAAGAGTTTGTTACATAATGGGTTCTACCCCTCAGGCAATCTAGGATGTGTTACATCAACCGTTGGGATTGATGATAATTGTAGCTTCCTGAATGTGTAACACGTGTCTCGGGTTTGCTTTGTAGTAGTTCCATCCGACCTGGTGGTCTTTAGAAACGGGTTTAAGAGGGCCCTATGTATACAGTGCCGATTTGAAACCGCATTTATGTTTTCAGTGATGTGTTGATAAAAAATCAATGTAGTTGTCATTTTATTATTTTTTTCTCTGAATGTTGAAACACATTTGTTAAGTGATTATTAGATTTGATTACAGTATGTTCTTATAGTCAAATACATCTACAGTATTATAATTGTAGGGGAAGAACATGTTCATCTCTAGTTGAAAACGCATTTATGTTTTCAGTGAAATTAATATATGTTTTGTTGCTAAAAGGCTAAAAGCCAATGTAGCTATCAACTTTTCCTCAAAATGTTGAAACATAAAATCCAGTTAGCGGTCTGCGTTTTCGCTCACTCTATGCTATCTTATCCTTTGGTTTGGATGCCCAGACTCAAACTCCCACTTATTATTCTTATTATTATACCCATTCTCCTTCACTCTTGATCTTTTTCTTCTTACCTCATCATCATTGGTTTTATGGAGTTTACGCTTGCAAAGATTTATTCTCAATAACTTGTTATTAGGTAAGATCGATTTGAAGAAGAGTAATCATAATATAATGACGAGAAAAAATTGGAGAAGTAGAGAAGGCATCAGACGGTGTTGTTCTGCGATTGCAATCGAGGCTCCTTCTTCTCTCACTGACGGTGTTGCTCCTGGGATCCGATGGGGTTCCGCCAAATTACAGGGTGCTCGTGATGAGATGGAAGACGATGCAGTTATAGTCCACAATAACAACGACCTCCATGGTTTCTATTTTGCTGCTGTTTTCGATGGCCATGCGGGCTTTTCTTCTGTCCACTTTCTCAGGTTTCGCTGTTTAATAACATCTACAAGTGGCCATGGTGTTTCTTATTTTATTTAGTGCTCTGATCTGATTTCATGGTTCTGTACTGTACGTTGAATTGTGTGGCAACCTCAGGGAGGAGCTATACAAGGAGTGTGTCAAGGCTTTACAGTTGTTTGATAAAAAAGACTTTGTGGGAATTAAAAATGCTTTGCAACAAGCTTTCGAGAATGCTGATGCCAAACTTCTAAACTTGTAAGCTAAATAAATATAATATACTTACACTGACAATTTGTGTCTTCTCAAACAATTGTCAAGTAGTATGTATAATTTCATTTTCTGTATGTATATTCCATTGAAGGTTTAGATGCTGTTTCATTTTGTAAAGGCTTGACATGAGCGAGGAGGAGGATGAGTCTGGTGCAACAGCTACTGCCATCTTCGTAGGAAATGATATGCTATTCATCTCCCATGTTGGTGACTCATGCGCGGTACCTACCTTTCATGAATCACATGTTCTTTCTAAGAAGCACCAAGAATGTCAATTACAATTTCTGGCAGGTTCTTTCACAATCTGGGAAAGCACAAGAATTGACTAATTCTCACAGACCTTATGGAAGAAACAAGGTTTCTCTTCAAGAAATCAGGCGTATTAGAGAAGCAGGTGGATGGGTGTGTTATTCTCTTCTCATTTCCTTCTTCACTGTATATACTGGTGTCATATATCATTATTTTCTTGCAAACTTAAATTACCTATAGCCTTGTAGTTTTATGCCTCGCTGTTTTTAATTGCAATTTCTGTAACAAGTCCAAAAGACAAGTAGTAATATTGATGTGACTTTCTTCGGTATATCATTTGCCTAAATTGATAAAGTCCCACTTGGTGCTTGCTCCCATTCAGATGATATTCACGTATCTTTTTGTGCCATGCACCCTAACTGAATTCTGCTAGATATATTGTGATCAAGATAAAATTTCATTTATTTAATTTTCACCTGTGTCTGGGCCTATATAAAATTGCAATGAACTCTTGTGGTTTGTTATGCTACAAATTTGATTAGCACGGGTTATTTTTTTGTGTATAGATATCGGATGGACGGATTTGTGGAGATATCTCTGTATCCCGTGCCTTTGGTGACATACGGTTTAAGACCAAGAAGAATGAGTAATCTCTCGTATTCTTCTTTGCTTACTTGATAATCATATATATTAGTAGTTGACATGTGCATTTAGCATTGACATGCTCTTTAACTATTGAAAGAATGCTAAAAAAGGGAGTTGCAGAAGGAAGATGGTCTGAAAAATTTGCATCCCGGTAAGCTTTCTCATATGTTTTATGCAACTTCTTTCCGGATATTGTTAAAATTTTATTCAGAGTATTTCTGATAATCATTAAGGAAGTTCAAAACAACCTAATAAGTGGTCATTCCTTTGATACAACTAGAGTTCAGAAGACTACTCTTAAGTTAATTTTAGGATTTGCATAACATGTATTATTAATCATATACCATCTATAACCTATTGGCGGTAATTTCTTACCCGATTCACAAGCCGGTGAAGTTGGGAGACCTAAGTTGACAAGTCGGTCAAGTTTGGTTTAGTTCCTAATATTTAGTAATTAGTATTGTAGTCAAGTAGGACTCTAACAAGTTGATTAGATCCTGAAGTTTAGCAATTCTAATTATATTTAAATAGGTTTAGCTTTTAGCCTATAAATACATAGCCAAGGTTTAGGGTCATGCATGAGTTGTTATCAAGTTTTTGAGATGTTTTTCTTGGTTATAGCAACTCATTGGGAGTTTGCCAATTGCTCTTGTTATCTATATCGATTCTGGACTTGATAACCTTCTGACCTTTTCAACTGCTTAATTGTATATTGGGGTTATCTGATATAGCGTGCAGTTTGTTGGAGACTTGGTTATTGCTACTCCTGATATTTATCAAGTTGCACTGGGGCCTGATGCAGAGTTTGTATTGTTAGCAACCGATGGCTTATGGGATTACATTAAGAGGTTCAGTCTCACTTAATTTGTCTTCCTTCTTCTCTTTTAGTTTTTATGATATTAGGAAATGGCTTTAACACTTTTATCCTTGTCTAACTTCGGGACAAACATCCCCCAAAACTTTAATAATTTCAGCTCAGACGCGGTCAACTTTGTGAGAAACCAACTTAGGGAACATGGAGATGTTCAGGTAGCTAGTTTCCTTGTAGTCATCTACCAGTTTTCCAAGATTTTTATTTATCGGTAATTTATTCTTGCTACAGGTTGCATCCGAAGCTCTAGCTCAAATGGCCTTGGTAGACATATTTCCTCTTTTGACTTTGTTGCCTACCTACATTTCTCACCTTCTCTAACTTCCTCTTTCTTTTATTGCAGGACCAATATTCTCAAGATAATGTAACCATTGTCATTGCTGATTTGGGGTATGCGTATTTTTTTGTTTAATTTTGCCAAAGGTTTGATATTAACAAGTCATCTTCATCCTTTTAGTGACTATTTTTTTGTGGCGTTGATAGGCGGACGAATTGGGAAAATTTACCTGTACAACAACAAAATTTTGTCTATGAACTGATCCAAGCTTTTGCAACAGTTGGTATTGTGTCACTTGGGATATGGATGTCATCTAATGCTTCATTTTGAAACCTGACCTTGCAACCTCTGTATATAATGAACATATCATTTCCCTTATGTTGATATTTCTTTATTATAAATATATAAAGCCTTACTTTTATCGCTCGTTTGTGTGCTTGCAGTATGTGTTTTAAAATATTTCTAATGATTAGAAAAAGGCTTTATTTATTATCATGCAACATCTGCAACAAGAATTTTATTTATAACATCAACCTTATGAGGTTTGATTTTCATAGCATGAGGTTAGATTTTCATAGCATGAGGTTAATGGGTCGCTAATGGATGGTTTGATTTTCATAGCATGAGGTTTGATTTTAGATAGGCAACAAAAGAGTGTTTTTCATTGTATAGATCTATGCATTCTTCGCATTGTCTGTGCTTTTGTAAAGCATTATGTATTATCTATATGTGAAATGAGCCAGAGAAATCAGAGAATGTTTGTCCATCAGCCATGTATCAAAAGGAGCAGATGTGCTCCTATTTCTTAGCTCCGTTGTCGATCAACGTACCTAGCTCTCTTTGTCTCGATGATTGTATCTCCTGTGTGTAATGTTTTTTAGTCAGTGGATTATGGATGATGTATGCGTTTTTGGATAAGGATACCATACTTTAGCATACTCGGCGAAGAAAAGAGCACTTGTTTTGCTGCTGAGCTAGTGTCTCCCTTAGGGTATTATTGTTGGGTTGTTTTTTTTTTTTTTTTTTTTGTTTTTTTTTTTTTTGATTCTTTTTTGGTATGTATGTGTTTTTTGTGGTAGGGATGGGTTCATCTGCCGCCACGTCTGGTTTAGCAATCCTGTAATCAGATAGGTGTAGTTTGATTCGCCAAGGAATAAAAGTGGTATACATCTACCTACCCATTTCGACCCAAAGAGGTATGGATGACCAGACAATAAATAACGGATAGTTACAGCTCTGCATGATGTGAGAGCATTCACACTGGCTTCCCCGTCACCATCCTTAAAGTTATATTAGAACCACTTTTTTTCTCTTTTCTTTTTAATTAATTAATAGTTTTTTATATCTTTATCGTTACTTTTTTTCTCTTCTCTGCTTACAATTATTTTCAAAATATTAAAAAATTTATATGAATTAAACAGTTTTTTTTCAAATATAAAGATGGACACTAACTTTTTCTCTCTCATCCACTTGTAACCATCCACTGTAATATGACGTATACTCACATACAAATAGGAAATCTACTGTGAATGATCGATGAGCATTTGAAAAAGAATTTAGAACTTAAATATATATGTTGCAAATTGTTTATATAGTGGTATGAAGGTGTTAATTACAAATAGTGATAACTATTTGTAATTTGAAAGTTCAAGCAACTTGTTGAACACAATGTATTAATCTGCGGAAAGCATGCCTCTATCAACGTCTGATTTTTCCCGCCCTTCCACGGCAACTTAGGTGACTGTGAAGATGTAACCATTTCCATGATACCCAAAAGTTACCCTGTGTCCTGATGTCAAAACATGCATTTACTTAAGCCTTTATGTAGATCTCAAACAAATTGAAATAGCAAATGCATGCCTAGTAACATTGTTGTCCTCCGGTAACTACAATCACAAAAATGGACAAAACATAAAGACAGCATCAACCTGCAAAGTATAACAATTTAAAACTAAGGATGAAAAGGTGCAAACTCAAACAAAGAAAGAAAGGAGTGCATGTTTAATTTAAAAGAGTGAGACATGCCTGCACCTCTTTATTCCCTTTTTTCACAAATTCTAACTCAAGGGTAAGTAATGCAATGTTGAACTCTTCAGGTGGAATAAATCTAAAATGGTTGGTAAAAGGGATTTGTAAGAAAATCCAACAAAAACTTAGTTACTGCACTAGAGTAGGCATAACCACAAACCTGCTAAAAGATACTTGATCTCCGGTAGTAACTCTTGCATGATCATGATGCCATGGAATGGCATTAAGCCCAATTTGACCACTTTGTATGGAGTTTGTTTCCATCAAGTGAAAGCAAAAAAAGTGTGTTTACATGATAAAAACAGTAATTTAATGCTCAAACAAATAATTTAAACATATAAATGTGAAGGTTGCAGTAACTTTGATATGATGTTTTATCATAAACAGTAACTTAAACTTCATGTATTGATCTTAAAGGTATATCAAGAACAACAATACAAGATTTTGTCTAAAACAAACAAGGATCTGACCTAAACTAGATTGCTTATGAAGTTCAACTAACTCCACGAACCAAAGTCATTTGGCAAGTGTCAACTCCTACTATTTGACAAATTACTGTACTATGGTAACAACAATAAGGAATCAGATGAAAGGGCTACAAGCACATGAACAAGGATCAGAAGCTTTCCACAAATTTAAGCAATCTACTTGACAGAAATTTAATGTATCCTTCTCCCAGCCGATTACTTAATAATAACAAGAAAAGAAACAAAACACATTATCGTGAAATATTAAATTAGGTTAAAACCAGTGTACATGGGTCCCCAAGGGGATAGCTTGGTGGTAAAAGATGTGTCCCCCAACCATGTGATTGTGGGTTTAAATCTTGCGATGTGTTTGTTGCTAAAAAAAACCTAGCGTACATGGACCATAATTAAAAACAATTATTTTTAACGACACGTAATTATAACACACGATTACCAATGTACATGGACCACAATTCCAATTTACAAGTTAAACTTTTTAATTTCTAATTTTTCGACTTAACCCTCTATATTTTATATAATATACGTTTTTAATCTATTAGAATTTTACTAATTTGAATTTTTTACAATAACTTTCCCTTGTGATTTTTTTAAACTAGTTTTTGTCTGTGTATGATTTTTTTTTTCTCTTGATGTTTCGCCATATATTTTTTTTTAAAGCAGAGGTGTATTTGAAATAGGGTATTTTTAGTATCTTAGATTATATCCACCGGCAATAATATGTTGGTATTGTGAAAAATGATTCTGAAACCGACCAAAGAACAAAAACACCATTATATAACTGTTTTTTTTATCTATGTTTCGATCTTCATAATCAAATCACCACAATTTTATACATTTCTTTTATATATATAACCACGTCAATACGACCCGCTTTATTACACATAAAGAAGTTTATAAACGCATCATATCGCACGAGTTTAATTTCTAGCTTCACGGGTGAAAATAGAGTATAAGAATTTGTAAGGTGCCAAGCACGTGACACCCAATCCATCCCACAACAATCAATCTCATCTTTCCAACAAAACAAAGCCAAACCAACACTAGCCATTCACACACACACACACACACATTTTCATCACACCTTCCCTCTTGATTCCGTTTCATTGTTTATAGATGGCCGGAGTTCTCGAAATCCTCACCGTCCCTCGCGCCACCGGAGCTCCGACGGCTTCTATAACTCCGATCACCTCTTCTCCGATCTCTCAAATCTCCCTTCGCCGGAGCTTTCTGCCGGAATCCAGAGGCTGCAAGTTAAATATCAATTCCTTCCGTTCGTATGGATCCGTGAGATTGAGGTCGAACTTCGGTCGTCGTGGTGGACGAATCGTATGCGAAGCACAGGAAGCAGCCGTACAAGGTTCGAATCGTTTATTGCGTTGCTTATCTCGTGAAATTTGTGCTAAATTGGTTATATTATGCTATCTATACCTACTGTAGCCTGTAGGCATCTCTGATACTCGTTCAATCTATTGTTCTTCGGTTTTTGAACCTGTTTTTGTTTGATGATGTGATAGCAATAGATTTTTAAGTCTATTTTTGCATCATTTTGATGATGTTATCATAGTCTGAGTACATTTGCAGGAGTATACTTGTAGGAAGAACATGTTTATCTCGATATGAAACCACATTTATGTTTTCAGTGAAATTGATTCTGTTTTGCTGCTAAAAAATTAATGTTGAAACATATTTGTTAAGTGACCATTAGATTTGATTATAGTCAAACATATTTGGAAGAACATGTTCAAATCGATTTGAAACCACATTTACGTTTTCAGTGAATTTGATATCCGTTTTGTTGCTAAAAATCAAATTAGTTATCAAATTATCCTCAAAATGTTGAGACATATTTGTTAAGTGACCATGAGTTTTGATTACAGTATGTTCTTATAGTCAAACACACATCTACCATATTATAATTGTAGGGGAAGAACATGTTCATATCCATTTGAGACCACATTTATGTTTTCAGTGAAAGTGAAATCTGTATTGTTGCTAAAAGTCAATGTGGTTATCTATATTTCCTCAAATATTGACACATATTTGTTAAGTGACCATTAGATTTGATTACAGTGTGTTCTTATAGTCAAATGCACCTACATTATTGAAATTGTAGTGGAAGAATATGTTCGTCCCGAGTTGAAACCACATCCATATTTTCAGTGAAATTGATACCCAAAATGTTCAAACATATGGTTCTGGATATGAATCATAATTCTCTTAAGATTTGTTATCAGTGTTCTTAATTGATGGAATATCTGACCTAATAGATTTGATTTCGGTATGATCATTTGTTTTGTTAAAACGAATTAGCATATATCTATCTCATGATTGTTGATGAACGGTTGAAATAAATTGTTTGAGATTGCAGTGCTTCCTGTGACTGATGGAGCATGGCAATCACTTGTTCTGGATTCTGATCTTCCTGTACTGGTTGAGTTTTGGGCTCCATGGTGCGGGCCATGTCGCATGATCCACCCGATCATTGACGAACTTGCGAAAGAGTTCAACGGCAAGCTCGTTTGTTACAAGGTGAATACCGATGAGAGTCCTTCAATCGCTACCAGATATGGTATTAGAAGCATCCCAACTGTCATCATCTTCAAAGGTGGAGAGAAGAAAGAAGCAGTAATTGGTGCTGTTCCAAAATCAACTCTGTCTACCTGCATTCAGAAGTTTTTATAAGAGCTATTATCCTATGTATATACCACTAGATTTTCATCAATTTACTTCTCTTGTTTGTTTAGTCTATTTCATCACCAATTACAATCTCGTTCATTGTATATTTTTCTCTTTTTATTTTTGAATTCTGCAAAATCCTACTTTGTAGTCAAACTCCCGGGAGGGGAATCACAAGAAGTTACACCTCGTTCAAAAAATTCCAAACCCTAACTGACAGTTAAGCTATAGTTGATCCGCTCATTTTTTACTAGGGTCATTCATTCATCAAATATTGTGTTGAATCAAGGGGACCTTTGTATATTGCGTGTAAAAATAATAATCAGACACTAGATAACACAAATATGTTCTACGTGATTACTTTATCCTCATGCCTAACACTTTCCTCTGCACTCCAGTCAAGTAATATTTAACAAAAGCTATTCAAATGTTCTACGCAGTCAATTTATTTTGATACCCAATCTCGTTTTAACAGTCGATTATAAACATTATAGTGAGCTAAATGGTCATGGTTGGTGCCGTGCCCCCCTAATCAGCTCTCAAAATGACACTCGCTTTGTCTATGAAACCAGATTTACTGGTTCTTTTTAGCAAACGAATATATAAGTTACTTCTTCTTTTTTTTTTTTTTTTTTTTTTTTTTTTTTTTTTTTGATAAAATCTAAAATACAATTACTTTCTTACTTTCATAAAATATTCTTTACAGATGGGGGTAAAATGATGATTTGCCTCACCATGGGGGGCGCTATGCATTCATTAACCGAAAGACGTAATGTGTTTATGATATATGTACATAAAATGATGATGATTATTGTAATTGTTGAAGTTTAATAATAAAATCTACAATTTGGTATAAACATAATGTAGTCGGTGTTTAATAGACTAGATATGTTCCTATTTGAAAGACGCTCGTTAAGAATCACGCATTCTATACGAATGAAACTACAGTGGCATATTAATTGAGCAAATTAGTGGCATAAATGATAAAAATTTCTCTGCATGGGTCAGACTATGAAACTCATGAAAGCACAGGGACTGTTTTGCAAAGATTTAAACAAGCATTAAAAGACGGAGATAAGTGGATAACAACTAACGTGACAGGGAGCCGACTTTAACTCGGCTCAAGCCGGAAAACTTAGCTTCATAGATCCTGTTAATAGTAATTAATTAATTTAAATCTATGAAATCTTTGTCTTATATCTAAAAGATATCTTTCTTAAAATAATAAAAAACGAGGACAATAATGTGCTCATTTCAGGTATCTTTTTGCTTAAAATATTATCATTTTTTCTTTAATAATCTTTGACTAGTTGAAACTAATATTGATGCATCTTTTTAAAAACCAGATTACTGGATTAGTAACAAAGTTAATTATAATTTGATATTTAGTTAATGGTTATAAAAAAAAAAACGAATTGTATTTCATATAATTAGTAAAACCTTTTGGAAAGAAATTAAAACCATTCTAATGTTTTAATTTTGTTAATTTTTTAGAAATTTAGAAATTAAAACCTTTGGTTGGCTAAATATATTTTTACAACGTCAATCCACACACTTTTAAATTATATCATTAGTGACTCAATTTGAATGTGGTTTACTTAAAAAAGCTTTTTGCTTCTTGCTCTTAAACTACAACTCAAGTGGTTATCATCAGTTGATTTGATTAATAACGATATTTTACAAAAAAATTAAACATGTATATACCATGCATGCATATGTTTCTTTTGAACTTGAATACGTTCGTATATGCATTTGTGTATGCTTGTATATGACGTTTTAAACTTTGTATATTACCATTTTAAACGACATATTTATAGAATTATAGGTAGAGCAAGGAAAACAAAGTCGCGATACATTTAGCAAAACCTATTTTTTATATCCGAAGATTAAAGAAAAACAAAAAAACAAAACACATGAAATTATTAAAGAAATGATATTCCCCATATCTTCTTTGTGAGCCCCTTCACACTCCTTTTTCTTGCTTTTACTGTGTCTTTTCATTCTACTGGTTCCGTCTTTCTCTTTCATCACAAAACCCTCAAACACACTCTCTCTCTACAATCTGAATCAAACACACAAATGAGAGGAATAATTGGGAAACACACATCAAGTGATGCAAATGGTGAAGTGAATGGTGCAAATGGGATCATAAAACACAACAGAAAATGCAGAGATGTTGTGTTTCTTGTTTTCTTCATAGCTTTCTGGATCGCCATGATTGTAAACTCCAGCTTCGGCTCCAACCAAGGGAACCCATTGAGGTAAACAAAACAAATATAGAAAAAGAATAAAGAAAAAACGATAAAGTTTCAATCTTTTTACATTTTTGAATAAATGTTGTCAATTTTCTGTTGTTAAAGTTAAATTCTTCTTGAGGGTTTCAAGATTTCTTGCAGCTAGTGCATCTTTCGTGCTTTATATAATGTTTTTATGTATGACGTTTGTCTTGTCACTTTAATAAACTTTTATGGTGGTCAAGATTTGAGTTTATGGTTGTGTCAATCTTTTAAATACTATTAATTTGTTAATTGATTAAGTTCTCTTTCAAAATCCTGATTGGAATTTCTATTAGTTAATTTATAAATTTGGGCTCCTTTCCACAATTGGGCTATAAATCTGTGACAGGTTGTTATATGGTGGAGAATTTTGCTAAATACAAAACGTCACATTCTTCTTTTAGAACTACAATTTCATTAATTAGGGTATCATTTTATGTGAAAATACAAACAATTGATGCTAATCTTTTCACTCTATTTAGCTTATTGATGCTTGAGTATAGTTTCCAAATTTTAGATTTTATCATCTTGTTTAGTCTTGTGATTATATTATTAGTTTGAGGTATTCTTAGATCAGGATAGAATAGAATTCATATATTAATATATCTACTTATTCGACCATTAATCTATTACAAACATACAATTTCAGTTTTTATTCAAGTTCTCACAATTGATCCTATGATTTCCATTTACCTTTCTTTAATGTGTGGTTTATGATAAATATATGTTTTTGCAGGCTAAATTTTGGGTTGGATTATAAAGGAAATGTTTGTGGTGGCAAACACAAAGATTTTAACCTCCATGAATTGGAACTCAAATATTATGTTAATCCTAATCAAGTGTACCTAAGTGGAATAAAAAACAGTGGAGTGAAACTGTCTAAGGCCCGAACAATATGTTTATTGGATTGCCCGATTCCATCTGAAGATTCATTGAATTGGGTTTGTGATTATCCAGAAGGAGATATTCGGATTTCATTAGATGATTGGATCGATATGAATTATGATTATTTTGCTGATCTTACACCAGAACTAAGAAACACTTCTCTTCAACTTCAAGGCCCTTGTTACCCTGTTATTTTCCCAAGTGTAAACGGTATGTCATAAGCTAAATTTGTGAACAATAAGTCTTTGTTTCATTAGTGATTTGCTAATGTTTGTTGTTAGTTTGGTAATGCAGTTTATTGGACTTGCCAATTTATTGATCGACCATCAAACGTGTCATTAACACATTGGAAACAAATGAATGGGGTTAACATTGATGATGCCATGGTCATAGATAAATCTATTCATAACTCCATTAACGCGCGGTCTTCAGTATTGAAGGTATGGTGGCCTAAATGCGTCTGTCGCTTCCTATAGTAGTTTTTTTTTATCGTATTTTACACTGTGAAAGTTAAAAGTGGCAAGATGAGTGGGTTGGACAGGTTGGGTAACGGGTCAAAATGGTTTCTAGTTGAAACAAGTCATTTTTAGCGTGGGTCTAACGGGCTAGGTGGGGTGGGGTTGGGTTGAGACACACACACACACACACACACACACACACACACACTCTTTTGTCTACTTTCAAACAGAATTTGAAATAGTTGGACCTTAATTGTATTTATAGTTCTATAATAGTTTGAATATTTTAATAGAAATGATCTAGGAGGCTACATGCATTATAAATAGACTTTGGGCAACTTTCAAACTGTCACACCCGCTCGACTCTTCCCCTTTATTGCATACTTTTAATATTTTCAAGATTAAGATTATTCGTTGGTGCAATGGTTACAGAGATATGTAGCTGATGTAGGAAAATCATGGCCAGTTTTGATTGTGTGTGGAGGACTCTTGCCTCTATTTTTATCATTGCTATGGCTCTTAATGATTCGACATCTTGTGACCGCAATGCCATGGATTACCATATTTTTCTTTAATGGCCTTATTATATCAGTCACAATGTTCTACTACTTGAAAGGTAAGACTTTATGGATTAACTTATTAATCTTGCAGTTTGAACTCAAACCCTTTAATGTAACATTATGACATATTCTGTTTATTTTGTTTTGCTTAGCTGGATGGATTGGACATGATGCTATCTCACCCATCATTGGTGAACATGATCCATACTATCATGTTTCTGCAAGGGTAAATTAATAAATCTATCTTTTTTATTCTTTTAGGCACCATAAAGGTGTTGTTAAGTTGTTGTAGGTTCAATTATTCATTCATTTGCTTGTTCAGGAGCAACATCATATCCGTGCAGCTGCATTTTTCATGACTTGTGTTATGATTGTTGCTGTATTATCATCTATAGCTATAGTTAGACGAATTCTTATGGCAACATCCGTGCTCAAGGCAAGTATAATCATATCTTATTATTTACAACTTGTAACATTGATTTTCACAGACTAATGAACTAAAACTGCAGGTTGCTGCCAAGGTGATCGGAGAAGTTCATGCTCTAATAATATTCCCAGTGGTACCATATTTAATCCTTGCAGTCTTTTACATGTTTTGGTTATCGGCTGCTCTTAATCTTTTTAGTTCGGGTCAAGTAGTCCGCAATGATTGCAACACAAATTGTTGTGCTTATGATCTTAAAGCCAAACGGGTCAGCTGTGATGATTGTTGTGGTTACAGCATCCATTACACTCCTCACATAGGAGCTTCGATTCTATTCCACTTGTTTGGATGCTATTGGGCCACTCAGTTTATCATAGCTTGTTCTTCAACTGTGATTGCGGGTTCTGTGGCTTCATATTATTGGGCTCGTGGGGAATCTTCGGTTAGCCTTTTAGCCAATTAAAAATACTTGATATTTGTTTTTTGCATCTTTGTTCCCTAATTAGTGTATCTTTATTTGATTCAGGCAACTATTCCTTTTCTTCCGGTTTTTTCATCAATGAAGCTACTTATGCGTTATAGCCTTGGCTCAGTGGCAATCGGTTCCTTGATTGTATCCTTTGTGGAGTCGACTCGGTTTATACTCGAGGCCGTACGACGACGACTTAAAGTTGCTGACATCATGCCCGAAAGCTGGATTAAAAGAATGATGTTTTATACTTCTCAATTTTGCTTGAAATGTATTGAATTGACCATAAAATCTGTTAACCGCAATGCATACATTATGGTAAGTAAAAATCCAACCTTTATCTTCTTCAAGAGGTGGCAAGATGGGTTGGTCAGTTGGGTTGGGTAACATGTCCAAACTAGTTTTGGTTCAAATGGTTCTGATGCATGATCATCCACAAGTTTAAATTTTGAATGTTTATTTTTTTAGTTTATTTATTTAGTTTATCATTATCCTTAGGTTATTAGTATTTAGTATAAATATTAGGTTAGGTTAACATTTGTTATTAGTTTGGTTGATTATTGAGTATAAAGAACTCTATTCTTGAACCTTTTGGTTCTTATTGAGACTTTGATTAACTATTCGTTCTTGAGCCATTTGATCGCTTTCGTATCTGCATCAGGGTCATTTTCAGTACATGCTAAAATGCGCCGCGTTAGTTCTTTTGATTTGCAAACACTTTTTCTCAAACTTTTTTCCTTTTTCAGAAAATCTAATGCTTTAGTTATGATAACAAAAACAGCATCATTACAATAATACTATAGATATTTAAATATAATAGTTTATGAGGCTATATGCATTAAAATTTTACAGTGTGATTTTCAACCTTTTTGACCCATTCCCCTTTTAGCTAAACTTTTTTGCAGTGGCCCATTTCAGATAACCCACCCATTAACAAGTAAATGGTTTGAAATTGCTCTTTGTTTTAAATGTAATTTGACTGTTTTCACAGATTGCTATAACGGGAAAGGGGTTCTTTAAAGCTTCTGAAATGGCAACAGATTTGATAATCAGTAATATTCTCCGTATAGGCCGAGTGAACGTAATCGGGGACGTTATTCTGTTTCTAGGAAAGCTATGTGTGAGTCTTGCAAGTGCACTTTTTGCATTTCTGATGTTGGATACTCATAAATACAAATCATCTCACAACAAGATCACATCCCCGTTATTTCCCGTGCTGGTATGTAACACGGGTTCAAGTCAAGATTGCGTCTTTTATAAAAAAGATAGATAATTCGACGATACTAATATTGTATAATGGGATTATTATGCAGGTGTGTTGGGGTTTAGGATATGTGGTGGCAACCCTTTTCTTTGGAGTGGTGGAAATGTCAATTGATACTATTATACTTTCATATTGCCAAGATGCAGATGAACATCAAGGGACTGCACATTATGCACCTCCACTTTTGATTGAAACATTTGATGAACAAAATGAGGTACAAAGAATTGTACAATGAAGGATATGAAATGTAGTGGGATTTTTTGTTGTTACTTTTTGTGGTGGTAGCATTCTTATGTAGAAGCTTGTGTATGTGTAGAGAACAAGTGATGAGAACTATATATAAATAGCATTATGATGTTATATATACACTAAGGAGATATATATAGAGAATAAGTGATGATGACTATGTTTTCTCTCTGAACTTATAGAATTATATATAACTTTTACTTTAAATTTGTTAAATTACATATTTTCTTAGAATACATGTTTTCAATGCATAATATACAATCCTTTTCAAATAGGGTTATTGGATTTTAATAATCTCAAGTTTTATTTATTGGTCGGGATTAATCCTAACTCAAGAAATGTTTGCATGCACTCCCAACTTTGAATTTATTTTCCTCTAATGATTCCTTACTAACTGAGAGTTAACTACCGTTAGTTTTTTTGATAAAATGGGGCCAACATTGAGCCATTTTTCAACTACGCCACCCACCATCCTCCATCAAGCCCGTTTTTTGGTGTCTGGCCTCCAACGTCACCTGAAATCTACCTCGAATGAGTTAAGTGGTTCAAATTAGAAGGTGGAGATTGATGGGTTTTATGGTGCGGACGTTTCAGATTGATGGATCAGATGGTTGATTTCAACTTTCTGATTAGTGTTTTGGACATAAAAACAGTTCATGTTATTGAAAAACTAACTGTGTTAACTCTCTGTTAGTTAGGGACCATTGAAAGAAAATAACCTTAAAGTTGAGAGTGTTTGTAAACATTTCTTGAGTTGGGATTAATCTCGGCCAATAAATGAAAGTTGGGATTATTAAAATCCAATAACCCTTTCAAATATCATTCATATAATTAAAGAAATATGTAATTTTACAAGCTTAAAAAAAATATGTAATTGCCCTTAATTTAATGGTTGTAAATTTAGGGCTTGCAACTTGGGTGTTTGTTGGTGGTTTGGGATGGTGATTGGTGGTTGTCGGTTGTGGTGTTGCTTAGCATGTGGTGGAGATGTTGGGTGTTGTACGACGCTTACAAATTTCATATAAATATTAAGTGTTTGATTTTGGAACTTGTAAACTTGTAATGTTTGTGCATATTAAGATGGTGACCATGAAGATGGTGGGTAGTGGAAGGTGGTGCGGGTTGTAATGTCTGTGCAAATAGATGGTGACCGATGTTTTATTCTTCTCTTATTTTAATGTTACAAATTTTAATATCTTTATTGTATCTACGTTTACGATTACAAGTATGCAAAAAATTGATTGTCCCGTCGCGTAGATACGAACACTACTTAAAATATAAATAAAAATATCGTATGGAGTACCAACTTTTATGTAGAAAAATCATAAAAATGTTTGATACATGTTATTTTATATTTGAAATAATAAAGTAATAGATTGTTTTTTAACTCTTTTCTCCTTTCCTCCCTTTTCACATGTGATTATTTTTCATATGGTATGTTCTACTTATATGTGGTTACGTTATTTTTGTAGTTTTTTTAAATTGACTTTTGTGCTTTACCTCTAGGTTTTTACTTACAATAGTTTTTACTAAATCAATCATAAATATATAAACGATAACAAAATCAAAAGCATTTAGATCAAATAATAAATAAAAGGACAAATTAATTAACTAAACAATTTATACAAGATGGAATAAAAATTTATACATAACGGCATTAAAGAAGCGGTGACATGTTTTTGTTAAAAGTTAATTAAAAACTTTATAAGAAACCTATATCAGATCAATGATATATATAATTAGTCAATGTTTTTTCGATAAAATTATATGTTTGATTTTTACGATTGACATGATGAGGCTTGATGTGACCATACTCATGGGACAATAGGCTAAAATGTTTTTTCCTTTTCTAATTTTAAATTTATTATCAAATCATGTTATATTCATTACCATCCTGGTTAGTTAATTTTTGTTAACAGCAAATATTTATCAACCTACAAATAATAGGATTTAACCCACACGGTTGAAGAACACATTTTTTACGGTTTTACCATCAAGCTATCCTTTTAAAAACTCCTGGCTAGTTTTTTCTGAACGGCAAATGTACTACCATGCTTTAAAAATTAGATGTTATCTTAATTGGCTCACCTATTTTTTTTCCAGACGAGATCGCACCACAACCCCGCAGAAGGAAACCCATTGTTGAGGAAACCCTCTGGCTCCAGTCAACCCTTAGCATTTTTGCTCAGACTTAAACGCATGACCTTACAATATTTACATATCATGACACCTCATCTTAACCAGTTAAATTAAAAATCATTGGTTCCTCGCTAGTTAATACATATATTTTTTCTCACATTTACTGACCTATATAATGCTAACATGACAACGTTTTTTAATCCTAATTTAGCCTGTGATAAAATTTATTTAATCTTTCTTAAAAACATTCACCTGATAATATGTAGTTAATCGGTTTGGGTGTCTGTTTGGTATTCTTCTTCTGTAACCTCACTCATAAACCCTAGATTTGCAATCGCTCGATTCTTTCAAGAACTTCGATCAATCAAAGGTATGGATCACATATGGAGGAACCTCACCAACACATCCTCTTGTATTTTTAATTATGTTTCAGCACGTTTCCATCTAATCGCACCCTGTTTTTTGGTAGTTGTTAGATCGTATGTAGATGAATATGATCCAAGAAAGTTTGAAGTCGTAAACTCGTAATTTGTTATGGTTTTATTTTCTGATTTGTTGTTCGACGTTATTGAATTAGGGTTTTAAGAGTTTTAAAATTTTGAATTACATTCAAATGAGTGTGTTTTTGGTTTGGGGCTATTGGAATGAATTGTGAAGTGATGTAAATATTAGGGATTCTCTCAAATGATATGTAGTTTTTTTGTTTATTCTGATTTGAAGAGTTGAAAAAATTGAAAGAAGATCTTGCACTCTGTAATGTGTTACTCTCTTGTTATGTTTTTTTGATTTCTTCAATTTGTAGTTTAGGGTTTCTTTGTTTATGTTACCTTTTGCTGTTTTGTTTTTGTTTGGTTTCCAGTTTGTTAGTTCAAACCTATTAGATCAATTGAGGTAGATGCACATTCTTAAAGTTACCCAAGAAAAGCTTTATTGACCCGACCAGACCGTAGAAAAACTATGCCTTTTGATCATATCTTATTTATAGCATGTTGCTCGACTCGACCCAATCAGCCCATTTGGCGCCTATAAATGGGAGAATCAATAGATTTAGTTTGTATCGGTGGATATATGTCTTTATCATTTGGTTTATACAACATAAGAGTGTTTCTTTATGTATCATTGTGTATGACAGTTGACAAATGGGAGGTAGAGGAGTGATAAGTGATAAATGGTCCATGAGGGTTCTCTGGATTACAGCAATTGGAAGCGCCATAGGTATGTTTTCACTAAACTACCACTCTTTTACTTGGTTCGAGATTGAATTTTGAATTGAGCCGATTGAAGGTCTCGTTTATCATTTTTATCTTGCTTATATTCTGTATTTTCTTTGCTCTTGTAGGACTGTATATGGTTGCTGTTGAAAGACAGACACAAAACAGAGAAAAGATGTTGGCTGAATCCTTAAGAGCTGCAGAAACAGATGCAAACAGCACCTGATTTACAATCTTTTTTTACCAACTGAAAGCAGGAAATTTTTGTTTGAGACATGATTTAATAATTGATCATCCAAGTCTAAATGTGTAGAAATTTTAAATCTTGAAATCTTTCAAGAATGATGTTCTCCAATGTGAGTTTGTTTAGCTAGTTTGTTTGTTTGTTTTCCCAATTTACTCAGTTACATATATTTTTGTCTGTTGATGTAGATGTGTTGGTGGATTTACCTTTGTGGTATTTAGGACTTAACCTTTCTTATTTGGTAATGAGGTAATAGCTTTTATTACTTGTTTTTGTAAATTAAGTTATACAATACAAAACTGATCATAAGTAAAAGCATTTACAGGGAATTTATTAAAAGTATGTGAGTGTGTTTCTTATATTATAAGAAATGGGTTTGAGTGGTTGTGAGTGGATGAGAGAGAAAATGTTACTGTTCATCTGTATATTTGAGAAAACATTGTTTAATCTTTATAAATTTTTTAATATTTTTGAAAGGGGTTGTGAGTGGAGAAGAGATAAAAAAGTAATGATAAAAGTATAAAATTATTATTTAATTATGAAAAAAAAAAGAAAAAAAAAATAATTTTTAGTATAATTATATGGATAAAGATAAGGATTTAACTGTAAACAATACAAGAACTCATGTAAGTTTGAGCATGGCTCGATTAATTTAAGAGCTCTCAAGCTTGAGTCATTTTGAGCTCAAGTTCTACTCTCACCCAACTCATTTATTTTTATTAAATATTAAAATTAAAATTATACAAGATAAATATTAAAAATTATTTTAACATAGTATCATATCTAATAATATATACTATAAAAATTTTACTACCTTAATATTTGGACTCGTTAGCTTGGTTATTAGGTTTGAGCTCCAATTTAGACTTGAAAAAATAAAGTTCGGTTTGATTCAAGCTTTTATAAATTAAGGAGCTAATATCAAGTAGCTCACAAACGGCTTGGGTTGTTTAAATCTCTAATGATTAGATTAAAACGACCGAAAACACATTATGATGCGAGCAACATGCATGTAAAAAGCAAAAACAAATAACCAAAATGAACAAATAATTGAAGATATAAGGCATGAATTAGACAAAAAGAAAAGGTCCCAAGAAATCTGAGTATTTACAACAAAAATTGAATGTATCAACCAAAATTGGGAGAAACTCTATCCATCATATGCTTCATACCTCCAGAATCCTATGTTCTTCTTTTCTTTTGTTAAAAAGAGTTGAATGCAGAAAAAACCAAGTATCAAATGAACGTGTTGTCCCTATTACCGGGATTCTTCGAATGCCTTCTAGAACGAGATCTCCTCTCTCCTTTCCCTCGTTTAACAGCGGCTTTCTTAACCGAACTTTTGGCTGATGAATTATTACCCCTCACAGGTATAGGAACTGTAACAGGAACATTAACTCGTGCCCGTCTTGGACTGCTCATTTTAGCAGCAGGTGGTGGCATGTGCTCTAGTAGATCTCTATGGTATGCCTGTGTGTACAAAATATTTCAAGAGTATTTAGGGCATTTTCTCCTTCAACTAGGGATCGCAAAACAGTCCCATACCCGATTATAAAACCATGTCCTATACCCATCATGTACCATTTATTAAATACCTATCCCGTAAGCGAAGGTATTGACATGTGGATAAAAGTACTCATTTGGATGCCCATTACCCGAAAGCAGATAGTAGATTCACCTTGAAACCCAACTTGAAATATTAAGTACTCAACTACACCTCTAGCAAATCTATAATTTTTAATAATTTCAGTTTCTAACAACTTCACCATACTAGTTATTTATCTGTTTACATTATATAATATATTAATATATTTTGGTAAACATGTTGGGTAATTGGGTGAGGATCACCTAATCCCATACCTATGCCAAACCCATGGAAATTTCTAAAACTAATCTCATACCCGAATACCCGTCCTAAATGTTTCAGGTTATGCATGTTGTTTTGTCATTCCTAGATGTAAAGAGAATGTCATTTCATACCTGTATCACAAAATTCCTTCTTTCACAATCCATAAACATATTAATACTCCAGTTGACTTGAGCCATGATTTTGTCTCTTACAGTAGCAAAACTTAACTGATCTCTTGAGGTAAACCGGTCAACTTCATTGAACCACAAACACGTGAAGAGATTCGTTATTGGAATATGTTCTCTTATAATGACACACCCTTCCGGAACATCTACACGAGCAATAACTTCCCTCAAAACATGTACCAATAAAAATGAATAAGTAAAAAATGAAAACATACCACTGATTATAGGAAGCTTAACCTCAGAATAAGGTGTTAGACCCTCGTTTTTGTAAAAGTTAATCTGGTAATCAATGGATGCATTGTCGTATTTCCCTGCAGCTTTATTAGCTTCAGCTTCTTCAAACACATCAAACCGCCTATAATGTTTTGAAATCGCAAAAGTAGCATTGTGGCGCCACAAAAACCTGAACAAAACAAAATATCAGTCATTGGTATATAAATCACAGCACTCCTTTTTCAAAATGATGATTAAGTTGAAGCTTGAACTTACCTTTCGAGAAGTTGATATGGGTCCACAACAAGTTGCAGCTTTCCGTCAATCCATATGGAATACCGAACATTTGGAAAGAGTCTGTGTAGTAAAAGCTTTGGGACCTGCCACACGTATAATTTGTTACAAAATCTAATTGCATAAATTTGCATGAATCTAAATTGTAATATGCACAAATTTACCATTCATCATATTGATGTGTAACCAGCTTTTCTGATTTTTATTTTAGTTGGCCAACTTTCTCTTTGGCCAGAAAAAAAAAACCCATCATGCTATCAAAGTACAAATCCTTTTAATATGAAGTAACCAGCTTTTAAAAATTTCAATCTAAGGTCAAATGAATGTTGTGTCAGTATTATTTGACCATGTTACTTTTTTTTTTCCTTTTTCTGATGAAGCACTCATGTCTGCTTATCTTGGGTAATTGCCTAAAATCACAGATTCTGAAACTTCCATGATTTTTTCTAACCTATAATAAGTTGGTTACATAAAAAGGAAACCAGACCAGAGCGGTAACCTTTTGATTTTAATGCAATTCTAGGGCTTAGGCAGAAAAAAGAACATCTTTCAGGAATCTTCTTCCTACAAATTTTTCATCTCCAACCATCTAATCCAAAATGCTCATCCCCAACAACAGCTTATAATAAATTAATTTACCTTAATAGACTACATTAATTGTATTTGGCTGTTTCTTAATTTATCTTTAATCCTTTATGGTTTATGCTAAATGCCTTATTTGGCAGTAGGCTCATTTTAGATATCTCCACAAGAACTTTGTAATTAATTTGATCTTTTATGATAACCAGTTAGCAAACTATATAAACTAGTTCAAAATATGATAAGGATACAAATATATTATCTCAATAAACAAACAGGTTAAAAGACTAATTAGCATTTTTGGAGCAATGAGTTTTGTTCCTCCATATTTGGAGCAAGGTTAGCGACGAACTTATTCATACTTATTGCTTCTAGACTCCATATTTGGAGTAGTGACGAACTTATTCATACTTATTGCTTCTAGACTCCATATTTGGAGTAAAGGGGACTTATGAAATAATATTAGAGAGGGCTTTAGCCCTTATTATATATGCTTCAACTTGCTCACCTTCCAATTAGTTATACATTCAATGTATTAATGCCTTCAATCAATTAATTTAACTCAATTTACAGCACATAAATACATAAAAAAGAGCCTGTTTCAAAGATAAAGGGGGCAAACCTTTCCATTTCGTCTAGAATCCGTGTAAGGAACATTATGCACAACAATAATTCTCCATAATCCAACCTTCATTCTATAGTCCAAAGCGCTAGAATTTCTCATATATGCTTCAGTTTCTTCATCAATAAACATATAAAATGGTATGTTTTTACTTGCAGCCTCACTAATCTTAGTCGGCTGCTGAATTACATCATAGTTTCCTGAAATCCAAAAAAAGATTTGGCTGATGCAACAATGATACTTATAAGAATTCAAAGAATGAGATGATATTTACTCGGAAGTACCAAATATGGCTGATGCAACAATAATATCATGAAATTGCTCCAACTCCACAAGATCAGATACATCGATATCGAATCCAGTTTTGTAACCAGGTCTGCAACCTTTTACAAATCTGGACGAATTTATATCATCAAAAGAAGTTATAAAGATTTGTTAAATTTTTCAGAAAGATAATACCATATTTTATATCAAACACATACCCACAATGTACAGTCATTGATTCTTTAATATCAAAAGATTCATTCCTTTGCCTTATAGAAGGATACCCACCAAAATCTGATCCTTCATGTGGTTCGGTTTTAGTAGAAGTCTCCTCATGAAAATAAGTTAAGTGTTGAAGAACAGGTGATCCTGACGTGGCAGTCGGCATGCTAGCCATAGCTTCCTCCACTGGAAGGTAACACACAGGACAAGCTGGTAGAACAATAAAACATCACAAAATCAGTTCCATTATGGTCAAATCAGTTAGAATCCAAAATATTTAAATATTAACAGTTCTAAAGGAAAAGGAACAACTTGCTTACGTCTAGGTCCAGGCCGTCTCCTATCACCTGGAGGAGGGGGTGGAAATGCAAAATTTTGACAAAAATTGCTATGAGAAGGGACAGATCCTGTGGAATGTGATGCACTGAAAGTATGCCGGGTAGGAGGATTTTCTTCACATACCGACAGAGTTCCTTGTATATTAGAATTACCATCTTTCTGACCACGAAACGTTCTTGAGAACTGAAAAGAGGTATTATAAGCATCACTAAAATGATTGAAGATCGAGCTCTCTGATGCATCTTCTGACAAAACAGAATCAATGTGAAAAAAAGCCTATTAAAAACTTGATTGCAAGAACCATATACATAATAGGTGAAAAATATTATAAACTCAAAGCTATTGTTGAGTAACAGACCTCTACTGGCCGTAAAGAACCCTGATAGGAAAGCCATGAGTGCAAATGTAGCTAAAACCATCATTACAATCTTCTTTCTACTTAGATATCTACACAAAAAAGGAAGAAATTTATCTTTCTCCCTTGAAACAGAGAGGGACATCCTCGAAGGCTTGCGTGCAGTGAACCCATTTTGAGTCTGCAACGAACCGTTTTGTGCCTGTTGTGGTGATCCATAACTCTGTGCTCTTAAATCCAATGGCACTCCAGTCATTGTAATTCCAATCTCACTGTTTCGCTCTTCATTGCCTTGTTCCCTCACACCTCTCCCTCATTCACAATAACCAGAGTTCCTTCCCAAAAGCAAACTCTAACAGCAAATCAAAATAAAAAAAACAACCTGTGAATCAACCAAATCCAAAAGCAATTTCAAAAAATATGCACAACTATCTAAGGAAGCAACTAACTAATTCAACTTCAATCGTGAATTGAACAAACATACTCGCTATCTCCCTCCAGTAGACAAACAGAAACACAAACTTTTGGCAACATTCTCTTAAAATTACAGTAAATCAATCTGAAGTAATATCAGATAAACAGATCAAAATCTCAAACCTCACATTACCTCACGATCTAAGCCCTAGACCAATACACCCTACTTCACATAATCCGAACACAAATCCAGCATCTCGAAAGCAAAATCACATAGATTCGATCGTATATACCATAAACATAGATAGATTACGAGATTACAACTTACCTCTTCCGCGGCGATGCAGTCAACAGCAGCAAATTCGAACTGAAACAAAAGCAGCCTTCTGCAAGCAACAAATCTGGAGATCGATTGCAAACTTTGACTATGATATGGTTTGTTACCGTGGAAATCCGTGATTTCAGTCGAATTTTCAGTGCGAAACGGTGCAGAATAACAGATTGAAGACCTCAACTAGAAAATTTGCTGAAGATGAAAGAATTGTTGATTGTGATTATGCATAATTGAGAGATTTGTAAGCAGATTTGATCGAGTACTTGAAGATTAATAATGGCATCAGCCAATGAGATTTGTGATGGTGGAATTGGGTTTTAAGTTTCCTAATCGGAATAGGCTTTGTTTTCTCGCTTTCAGTTATTGGTGGTGATATCCTTTGAATCTAGCGTTTTGCTAAACCATCGACTAAATATTTTTTATACTTTTAAGTAAATGTAAAATCGTATTTTTAAATAAATAAATAATTTGGGGTGTTAAAAAAATCAAAATCCGAAGAAAACGTAATTCTAAAACCTATCTGAATCCTTATTCAGATATTTGAATTTCAAAAAAACTTTATGCAGGTTATTTAGATTATTCGAATATTTTATTAAACCAAAGAAGAAGATCATTATGTTTTTAGCCTAATACTTATTACGCGATTATATGTCATGTTTTCAATCCAATACTCAAGAGTCTTGACATCTTCAGATCCTACGGTCCTAAACAACTATACAATAATCCGTTGTTTTAAATTATGGATTTGAATCTTCCGGTCCTAAACAATTACATATTATGTTTCAAATTTGAATTTGAGTTCAAGAGTGATTTTTATTTTCTGAATTTATACATTTTATTACGATTCTAAACTAGTAAAATGTTAGAATAAAATTTAGCAAAAAAAGAACCCAAAAATCGGACAATGTGTTATTCGATGTATTCGGTTTTATCCGAATCCGATCCGAATTAAATTCAGATATATTCGAATCAAATAGAAATTCTTATTTAGATCAGAATAGTTTTCGGATAGGTACAATACGATTTTCAAATCTTAATAATTCGATCTAAATAAACCAAACAATCCGTTATCTAATCAGATGATCACCCCAATTAATTTCATCCCTATCTTTTAAAAAATGTTAGCTTATGTTATATTTTTATTTAAAGAATTTAATTTATAAGTTGTTTCAAAAGTTAATTACATGTATCGTCAACACACTATGTTGAACTTTAAGTTTTCATCATGAGGTTCAAGAAATCACGGTTATGATCTCTATTGTTCACTTACTATCACATTTTTCGTTCATATGATAGATGAATGCTAAGGAAAAAAAAAAGCTTTAAGAAAAAAATTTATGGGGAATTATATAAAAACAATTTAAGTGTTTATTTAGAATAGATTTTGTAGTCTTCTTGTTAAAAAATTGTGAGAAGATGTTAAAAAGATAATTGTTAGTTAAGCGTCGAATTTGCCACGAGATTATAATGTTGCTGTAGATTTACTTGTTATTTATATAAATCAATTTTACAAAAATAATCCTCAAATAATTATAAATTGTCTATTCTACTAATAGACTTTTATTTGATTAATAATTATTATTCCAAATAATCAATTGTCAATTTCCACTGCAATTCTCACATCAAATTCGTTCATTTGATACGATCCCAATGTGTGACCCTAAATGATCAACTCTGCTAGTAATATTGATGTGTGTTGATGCTAGAGAACACTAGATTCAAGTCAAACTGTGTGAAGCCATATTAAAAAAAACATTTATTTTGACCAGAACTCATTATTGATCCATTGCACAACCTACGACTCGCCCTTATTTACACATCTAGTAATAAGAGCACCAAACCTTCCCTCCTACATCCACAAACCCATGTCTCATGTATTCTTGGTTAAATATTCAGGGAATATGGTCAAAGTTGCATCATGTGAAATGGACAATGGGAAGTTGGGATGTAGAAAAGAAAGCTTGCATACAAAGCTACGACAGTTTGAACTTTGAAGCAAGGCAGATATATTGGCAAATGTCTTAACCCAAACTGGGCCATTAACGCTGTTGAGCAAATATGCAAATGCATCATTCCCATAAGCCCAATAGCCCATGAAGACAACAATATATAATGGGTAAACTCCTATTGCAAATTTAAATTATAAAGTCTGTTGGACTAATTTTGTTAATATATACTTAGAAGGGTTAATTAGTAAAGTTATTTATTTAATAGTTTGAGTCTGATTTAAATACTTGATTTATTTTGATTCTGTTTTCTAATTTAAGTCTAAGTAAGATAACTTGGTTTGGAAATTGGTCTAAGTAATAGGGGTCATTGTTGTCTTTGTAATCGTGTGTCAAGTTCTCTATTTAATAAAATAGTCGATCAAAAGTTTTGATAAAAAACAGTTTTGTGTTCTCTATTGTTTCTATTTTGTTAAGGGTTTGTGCCATCAAAGTCTTCATCATTTTTTCAACAACCAGTTTGTCTCATTGTTGCCTGGAAAACAATAAAACATTAGATTGTAATTGAACGATTGAATATAACTTTTGTATCAATATTTGGCACATGAAAAAAGCTTTTTTCTTTCTTTTTTTTAACAAAATATGTTATGGGTCAACATAACTCGGCCTTTATATCAACAAATTTGGTAAAACAAGACTTGCAGAAGCACTAATAGTAGTAAAGACTCTAATTATGTCCGACCCTGAATAACTATAGCCCCTAGGTGGAGCTGCATGTGAACCTTGTGAACAGTATAAAATTTAGGTTTTTTTACGTATTTCCTTTTACTAAAATCATAAATTACATATTTCTCTAAGCTAAAAAATTAATTACATATTCCACTTTCTAAACCATATATATATATATATTACATATTTATCCATTTGTTAGGGATTTGTTCTCATGTTGTGTTCTCCTTTATGTAAGGAGCCTAAGCTCTAATACCATTTGTTAGGGATTTAGTTATTGATCGGCATACAAATAATATTAAACTACAAGAGAACAAATAAAGTAAAAAATGAACACGTGAGACTTACGTTGTTCGGTCAATGTGACCTACGCCCATATCTATAACATTCTTTTATTGTTTTCAGTCTCATGCGTCAGTAATTATAAGTTCATGAATACATAATAATAAATATCGAAATTATTGGGGCTTACAACTTAAACCCCAAAAAAACCATAATACCATAATGGGCTATAATGAAATAAAACGAACAAAGCCAGCCACTAGTATTCAATTTAATTAATCTGTCATCGAAAAATATCATTTAATTGAATCGGGCCCAATACGAAAAATCAAACCTCCACACATTAAACCCAACAATAAGAGCATTGATTTAAATCAGGATCCCGCAACTAGGCAAGAGAGTTTATATGCCATTCTCCAATTTTGAAAGTAGCAGTAGTACGACTTCATGTGAAAAATAAAAATTTAAAATCACATAAAATGAGATAACATAACATGAAAATAATAGAATCAAAATAAAATAAGAAACTAGTTCAGGCTGCTCAATCAACCCGAAAACTGAAAAAATCTTGGACCGATTTTTGAAACTCGTACGTTGCAAAAAAAAAAAAAAAACTCTAAATAGAGCTCTTTGTACTAAGAGCCCTTTAATTTAAAATTTTTAAGCCAATGAGTCAAATTTGAAGATAAATGTGGTCTGAATTACCAAGAGGCACTACCGACCCAACCATTTTCTAAAATAAATACAAGTAACATGCATCACTAATATACATAACTTTAAGTTATAAATTAAGTAGTTAACAAACCTTAATAATTAAAAATAACCCAACTAATATAAAATATTAACAACAAATATAACTTTAACAAAAAATAATAATAATAAATTTTACCTTAGTTTGAGGAATGTGAATCAAAGAAGGTTAAAAAAATTTCAGTAGCAAGGTTTGAATATGATAAGAGGGTTAAAGTGGTTGTGGGTTGTGGGTTGATTTAAGGGTGTTAATTGGGTATATGGCCATGCACTAAATGTCAATGTTGGCAGCAAAATTGAAATGAAGCCAGGTCCGCAAAGGTGTTAATTTTCTGGATCTAAAACTTTTGACAATTGATTATTCTGTTTACTGACCTATGGTGGTGATGACAGTGGCAGGGGTAGTGCACACAAGCAACTAGCTAGGTTGAACCTTCTTGGTTTTCCTAAGTGGTGGAAGATGTCAAACTAGTGGTGTCGGTGTTGATGTTCACGGAAAATACACTATAAATACTAACTAATATACCAAATTTTTTACATCATTTTCAAATATATCTCATCTACTCTTACAAAAATATATACTATTGAATCCAACAAAAAGTCCACAAAAATCTCAATTCAAGCCCAAATCACCAAAAAACATAGACCGAATGAGCGTTTGGGTCCAAGTAAACCGGCGCATTCTACCCAACCGTTTAACCTACCACCCACATACAACGGATTGGTTACGAAACCCTTACGAATCCTCCCAACCATCAGTCTACCACTCAACTATGCCCACATATAAACCCTCATAGTTTTTTCTTTTTTTTATTACCATAACATTTCAAATCCTTTTCAAAACCCACCCCTACATGTACAAGAAGAAAAACCCAAAGAAGATGAAGTAAAACATAACAAATTCTTTAATGATCTTCAAGGTTATGAAAATGAAGATGAAAAGGTTTGTGTGGAAAAAACACCCCCACCAAACTCTAAGTCGAAAGGTAAATCCCCTAGGCTACTAACAAGCCTTGGGATGAAAATGAGAAGAAAGCATTGATGAAAGGTTGAATATATATGTATCTGAACACCCTAGCGTTAGAGATTACCAGAAAAGTGGTTCGTTTTTGAAGAAAGTGTTTTGGCACTTTATCGCCACTGTTGATGAACGAATAGAAACATTGATCAACTTAACTCAAAGTGAGGGAGAATAAATCATACGATGAGTTGTTGTAACGGGGTATATATCCAGACAGTAAATTTATTACTTTTACTTTTATATATTTATATTTTATTTTTTATAATTATATCACTTGTGTAATTGAATTTTTTGTTTTTAAATATGTAGAAATAGTGTTGGGCGAGTGGAAGCAACGACGAGAATATCGCCCTCAAAACCTTAACCGAATACAAAAAGGTGGTAAAAAACCATGCCAGATGGAGTCGGTGGATGTTATGGTAGCGAAGTTTGGTACTGTTTAATATAGAGAAAAATAATGAAGTAAACTAGTTTATTGGTTTATTACATGGTAATGTTTGGTGTTAGTGTTTGCAGCATCTAGGATTTTGAGAAAAGGAAGACTAGTTTATTGGTTTATTACATGGGTTCAAAAAATATCAAATAATTATTAATGAATATTTGGGAATTATAAAACGACAATTAGTATAAGAGATGATTGAGTTTACGTATAACTAACTATTTTAGATAATAAAATAATAATATTTTTTTACTTTTGCTTTTAAAAAGTAGATTTTTTATATTATTTTTATAAAAAGTTTGTTGTATTAGTAACACTTCATATTTCATAGAATTTTAATTTTATTAAAAATAAAATTTTTTTAATAAAAAGGATCAAGTTTTTAATTTTTTGAAAAAAATTAATTTTGAATTTGAAAGGGTCATGAGTATTTAATGTCATTATCAAATATGAGAAAGATATAGAAAATTAATGTGATGAGACATGACATTTTAATTAGTCTATTATGATATATAAATTATTTAATTTTATTTGGTTTAGTTTTAGGTCTTTTTTATTTTTAATAAGGGTTTTTAATCATTTAATGACCAAAGTTAATTTTCATTCATTTTAGGGACAAAAAATTGTTATGTTTGAATAAAAAGTTAGGATCAATCTGTAATTTCATAAAGTTTAAGACTAAAACCATAATTTGATGAAATCATATGGAGCTTTAAACTAAGAGCATACATATTAACATCTCTATCTTTACCCTCATTTTTAAATTACAGACTAAACATGAAAAAACATAATTTTACTTTTAACTTAGATTCTTCATCCCAATCTTCATCCCCTGTACTTTTAAAAGAAACCATAATGATCTTTTATATTTAAAGGTAATCATTTATCCTTTAAATCTATTAATTTATACTTTTCATAAGTGGTGATAAATAAAAAAGAGAGAGAAAAAAATAAATAATAAATAATAAATAATTACTTAATTGAAATAACAATAGATATAGGAAATCTCGTGTTGGATGCTTTATCAAATTGAACAAATATTTTAAAGGATGATGGTTTTTTTTTTTTTTTTTTTTTTTTTTTTTTTTTTTTTTTTTTAATTATGAGGAATGGAGAGGGACAAATTACTATGAGTGCTCAAAAAGAATGCTTTAAAAGAGTGTACTTAAATAAACTTAAAATGATATAGTTATAAAAATATTTATCTCACTCCTCTTCTAATTGAATGTGTACTTTACAAAAGTTTCCTTTGAATGTATTTCTTTAAAAAAATTTAAAATGATTTTTTATTAATTTTTAGAAAGATTTTTTTATAAATATTTTGCAAGCTTTTCAAATAATTCAGAATTTTTTTATTCTTTAAAATAATTTACATAAAAATACTCTTTATTTCTTTGATTTGTTTTTTAAACGTATTTTATAATGTTTAAATTATCAAATTTTCTGAAGCATGTTTTGTAACGAAGAAAAAAAACTAGATTTTGTAACGAAGAAAAAATTTATCTTTTTATAAATAATTTGAATACACATTTATCTAACTAAGATAAATGTTATATATTATTTTTGTAAATAACTGAATACATGTTATATTTGTTAAAAATTTTCTAAATAAATTGAATGCATGCTTTTGGAACTAAGAAAAAAAATGTTTTTTAAAGTAACCGTTAATTTCTAAAAGTTAAAAGAAAAAAGGTGTTAAATAACCAAACAAAATATTGTTGGATCGTATTTTTATAAATGGCTTTTTTACATATATTAAATTACTTCATGGATGTTTCTTTACTTTTGTATAAACATTTTTAAATAACTTATAATACAGAGCTACATTTTAAAAAAGTATCACAATACGCACTGTTTTGAAAGTCGGATTGGATCGCCCGATCTGACCATGAATTGGAAGGGGGAGCGAACCGAGCAGAATTGATTCGTTTTGTAGTCATTGGACCAACTGGTTCGTACCGGTTCAGTGGTCAGACCGAAAATTGGGTATTTTTTTAATTTTTTGGATTTTTAGTGAATTTAATGGGTGAGTTGAACGATAGATTGGAGTATTGGAAACAAGATTATCGTTGAGTTTTATATATAAGTATAAAATACACATATAATATACTTATAATAAATTAAATATATAACTATATATATAATATCATATATCCGGTTCTTAAATACAATTCGACCGATCGACCTGCATAACGACTAGTCTACGTCCGATATGACTCTGAAAACATTGACGATACGTTTTTAAATGGCTCGTCAACCATCCAAATTGGACCGCATGGAAGAGGCATTGTTGGTTTAGTCGGTCTAAAATTTGAAGGTTAGTTTACTCTTTGCGTTTTAAGAGACGACCGGTTTAGTTCGGTTTAAGATTTATGTTTAGACTAAAGTGTATAAATTTGACCAATCGTGTGTGTATAATAGACATACGATTTTCTTTTTATAATACGATATTTTAAGTTAACGTTCACTTATGTTATTTGACAGCTTTTTCGTAACTTAAAGTGCTAAAGTTTAATTTACGGCAAAATTTAAATTTTTTTGTCATGGTAAATCGTTAAAGTAAAAAACCATTTTTATAAAAAGTTTAATATTAAATAAAGTATTTACAATAGAGTGACAGTTAAATGAGCAAACCCAATTCTACTAAAAACAAAATTTTGAGACTTAGAAGCTGATAAATTACTATGCACGACCTGCTGAACATTGTTTAGAACGTCCACAGCCTAAGGGGCGAGAAAACCAAACGTATCAAAAGCAACACGGGTAAACACGTGTTGATTCTCTAAGCAAGCTTTCTCGTGTTTAGTAATTTTACCTGTTTCTGCCTTCAACGCAGCCTGTGTCGCAACAAAACCAATGTCCCTAAACGTAATAATAGGGGACACTCATGTAAGATCTACACAAGCGTGTTTTCCTCTTACCCAGTGCCCACACAAACACAAGGATATCAGCCGGTTGAAAAGTGGACCTCACTACAAAGGGATCTGTCAAAAAATTCACAGGGGCCTTCTTTTTAGCAGAAATCCCAGCCCGCTTAAGAACGTCACATAAAACATCTCTAACCATTATAAAAATAAAATAAAGTTTTGGTCTTTCAAAATGAAATCATTTTCAAATAAATTAAAAATATTTGTGGAAAACTAGAAAAAAGTTCAATTAAAAAAAACATTTCTTAAAAAATAAAGAAATCAGCTTTAAAAGAATTTAAAAAAATACTTTTAAAAAGCTTTTATTAAATATCCAATGAGAATGAGTGAGAAACAAGAAAGCTAAAAAAACACTATATTTGTAAGTATATATACAAGTACATCATTTTGTTAAATAAAATTTCCAACCAAATTCTTAAATAAACTCAAATCACACGCACCATCCATGTAATTAATGCTTAGAGTAAATTACTTTTTGAATACTTAACGTTTGTCAATTTTAATTACTTGCGTTCTTAAAGTTTTAAAACCTCAATTTGCATGCCTAATTTTTTTTATTTTTGTCTTCATTTTAGTCCAAAAACCTAACGCTGTTAGATTTCTCTGTTAAGTTTTGATATAATGACAAAAATACTTTTAGAACATACTTAACAACCAATAAGTAAACCCTAATCCATAGATAGCCACCACACCATGCACCATCGCCAAAAACACCACCATCACCACACATACCACCACCAGCTAGTCACACACCATTGCTTGAAAACACCACCATCGCCACACACCACACAACACCACTAAGAGTGACGGAGGTGCAATGGTGTAAAGATGCAAGTGGTAGGTTGGCTGTGGTAGCAATTTGGTTCAAGGGTAGCAATGGAGAGAGTAAGGCTGTTATGGTGGTGTTGGTGGTCAGCTGTGGTGGTGGTGATTTAGAGAAAAGAGCGAGAATGTGTGTGAGAAAGAGAGTAGGACGGCTATGGTGATGTTAGCGGTTGGCTGTTTAGCCTGTGTTGGCGGAGAGGGGCCGCTATGGTGGTGGTGATGAAAAGAAAAGAGAGAGAGAAAGTGTGTACGTGTGTGTGAAAAAGAAAAAAAAATATGTGTATGTGTAAGAGAGAGAGTGTAGGGAGAAAGTGTTAGGTGATGGATGGCTATGGTGGTGGTGAAGTATAGAAGAGCATTCACAACCCATTCTTCATTTTTGTTGTGACATCCTATGTTTCCAGGTTAACCTCGTGACCCAAACTCATCGTTCTGTTCCGCTATTTTGTATTTATATAATTTTCTTTCTATAAATGAAATAATAATGATATTGATAATATCATCCAACCTTCCTAATTTATTAATCTAATAATAAGTAATTAACTAATATTAGATTATCTAATAATATCAAAAATTCAAATATCAAAATCTATCTAACTATCCTTAACCAACCTCCCTACTATCCCTTTATTTCTCGATTACCTGCACAAACATCCCCCCCCCCCCCCGCGGTTACCATCATTCATCAAATCACCACAACCACCGTGATTGTTTCCTCTCCACCTCCGGCAAAAGATAACAACCTTAGGTTTGCTCCTTGCAACCGGCGATAGCAACTTCAAAGCCCCTCCACGACAACGCTAGTCATCGACAACTTTCTTCGTTGTAAACCGCGATCTCTAGACCGCCGACATCTCTCCGGCAACCACGAGAAGCAACCGAAACAGCCCCGTTTGGTACGATCTTTCTCATTCATTATCCTGTGTTCGTTACATACGGTTTCGGGTATTCGTTTACGGTTTTCACGTATGTTTGCGTACGGGTTCAAGGGTGGAATAATCAAATTGTGTGTGTGTGTGATGCATTCGATTTTGGGTGTGCATATGTATGTTGTGCGAGATTCGTTTTTGTTGTGGGTGCTACTGTTCGATGCATGTATGTGTGTATATTAGTATGTTTGGTTGCGTGGCTCTATGGGAGTGTTGAGAGTGTCAAGCATGCATGTTTATGAATGTAGATGACTTCATGGTGTGTGTGAATCAATTATAAAATCATATATAGATATATAAACTTACGGGTGAGTTGTGTGAATATGTCATGTGGGGTGTTTAGGTGCAGGTGAAGGTAAGGAATATAAATGTTGCTTATAGTGGACTTATATATATATATATACATATCAACTTGTATGTGTGTGCCTGAATGCATAGGATTACTATCTTATGTATGTAGTGCATGTACTTTGGGTGATGATGGTGTGGTTGTTTAAATATACAAGAATTGGTGAAATTGTGTGGTGTAGGTTGAATGCTTAATATATATATATATATATATATATATATATATATAATAACAATAATAACAATAGCAGAAGAGGGGGTGCTTATTTGGTGAGTGTTAGATGAATGTTTGTATGATGATCCATGTATGTTAAATGTATGACTAGTTGTGGGCATGGATGTGGGTCACGCAAGTGGGGATGCATATATGATATGTGTGCTCTGCATGATAAATGTATATTTGTATAGTGTATATCAATATACATTAAAGAAATCATATGAGGGTTATGTTATTAAAAGTATATACATTATTTTGAGGGCTACGTATTACTAAACGTATGAGTTTTATATAAAAGAAAATCATATAAATAAAGAGTATAAAACGTATTTTTATACATGATCTGGTATAAGCAAGAGTAGTTGTGTTTTATACATTTAAAGGTGATTTGGTGTTTGAGCGTGCTAAGTGTCAATGACCTAGATTTTATTTGAGTCGGGGAAAACGAAACCGTTCAGTTCAAATGTTAATGTTTAATATTGATTAGACGTTTAATGTAAACTCAGGTTATCCGGAAACTTAATCACTTGAGATTGCATATACTTGTTGCTGTGCTAATTAAGGTGAGTTTACAGCCTCTTTTTCATTGTACTCTTTTTAGGGAAAAGAAACATGTTCTTTTAAATATTCTTTCGTTAGATAAGTATTACTGTATTATCACCTGATTACTAGTGTTGTACCAATTTAAGTCCTCACTTTCGAACCGTTAATTTATGTACTTTAGTGAGGTAATTCTGAGTAGATCTACTGGGTTTGACAAACCCCACCCGGGCTAGTCGGGCTAGCACGACTGCACGTCAAACGGATGTTTAATTGACCTAATTTCTGTTGCTGTGGTCTGGTAACCACAACCGAGGCATTCATTACTTGTCAGCTTTGGTTGCGAACTTCATACACTATGTAACTTGCTATGTAGACTAGCTATCTACTTGATATACTTTGTTTATTGGATCTGTTTACTGATTTCATTACTGTTTACTAAAACCTGTGAACTCACCAACCTGTGAACTCACCAACCTGTGAACTCACCAACCTTGTGTTGACACTTTAGCATGTTTTTTTCAGGTTCTTAAGGTACGCACGGTTAGAAGCATCTCAACACTTCATGCATTTTATGATTTATTGAAACGGTCAAACGATATTTTCTGCAAATTACATTTATCTGCGTTACGCGTGTTTTTGTGCTATTTGAAATTATGAATGTTTAACTAATTACGCTTCCGCAATGTTTTCTTAAACTTATTATCAAATTATATTTTGGAATTATCTGATAATATTAAATGTTATGTTTTGTAATTACTGTGTCGTTTGGTGTAACTATCGGCTGAGTCCTGGTATGTCACGCGCCTAACGGTAAAACCCCGTTTGTGAAAATTAAGGGTGTGACATTTGTATATATAATTATATATTAAAATTTATTATTTTTTCTCTCTCATTTTTAATTTTATTATTACTTTTTCTCTCTCTAGCATTCACAACCATTAAAAATATATTAAAAACATTATAGGGTTTTGAACAGTGTTTTTTAAAAATACAAATTTAACAGTAAATTTCTCATATCTTTCACTCACAATTACTTATAAACATACTATATAATATAAGAAATATATTTATATAATTATAAAGAATGGGTTATGAATGCTCGAAGAGAAAAAGAAAAAGAGAGTACAAAGAGAAAGTACCTGTGTGTCAGGGGAGAGAGAGGGAAAAAAGAGAAAAGGAGAGAGAGAGAGAGAGAGAGATAGGTAGACTGCGTTGATGGTGATTTTTTATGTCTAGTTAACAGGTGAAGATAGTAGAGTTTTCTTTTTTCCGAAATATGTAGTTGAAAATTTTATGTATTAAAATGAGTGATTTAAAAAGAATTTATCAGAATAGATGTTTTCTGAAAAGTTATTTTTTTTTTGAAAACTTACTTTTTCTCACTCATATTTTTATGGATTGGATATTTAGACACTTCAAAATTATAAATTAACATCTTAAATTTTTATACTTGTCGTATAGGGGGGTCGTATAGTCCTATACGTGGCGTATAACCCCTCTGATAATCCCCTGAATTTTTCCTCGTAGTATGCGTCGAAATTTGTTATACGCGTCGTATAGCCCCATATGTGTCGTATAGGGGGTCATATAGGGCTATATAGGGCGTATAGCCCTCTAACAACCCCCTTGAATTTTTCTTGTTTTCAGTACGTGTTTTCGACCTTATAAGCCGCGTATGGACCCATACGTGGCGTATACGGGTGTCGATTTATCCAAGTGGGTGTCTGAATATTAGGACCCTATTTTTATTGGACAAAAAGAATTTCTATATAAAATAGTATTATTTAGTAAAGTTAAAGAAAAAACTCTCTGAAGTATAAAATATTGTTTAGGATTGTCATATTTTATAAAAGGGGCATTTAATGGTTTTTTTTAGTTTGTTATTAACGTTCACTTTATCTTTTTCTTTTTATAAATATTATTGTTAAACAAAAATGCTTTTAATCTTTTATTAATATTATTAGTTTCTTTAAAAGAGTTATGCATATTTATATTTTAAGCCTGTTTAATAGATATATAATTTAAATCTATTTTTAAATAACTTAAAAAGTTATATAAGAAAAAGCAGTTTAACATAAAATAGGGCATTCATCAATTTGGTTTTCAGGTTATTTGGATTATTTGTTTTGATATTCTATTCGGTCGTAACCGAAAACCTAACCGACTAACGAAACAAAAAGTTCGTTTGGTTTTTACTTTTAAATGAACAGTCGAGTTGTGCTATATAAAGATAAGTTAATTTCGTGTGATTTTTATTAATTAACAAGCTTGTTTAACTTTTGCAATGCGCATTAAATGTTTTGAGTTGGGATTTTGAAGCATACGGTTGAGAGAAAAACTTTAATATATTATTCGGTTAATATGGGTAATTTGGTTATAAACGAATTTTGTTAACGTGTGAAGCATTGGTTTTCTACTCCATTATTACCTAACCAAACTGGTGTACCCGGTTATTCAATTCGGTTAAGACATTATTGACTTTGGTTTGCTTTGATTTTCTATTTAAAAATATTTATGAAATACTAAAAGCATTTGTATTTAAAAAATTAGAAAAAGAAGTTTAAGAAAGGGACGAAAAACAACTAAAAACACTTTTTACAAATTATGGCAAACAAAATGTTCTTTTTGTTATTGGAAAAGGATGAAAAACATGAACTTTTTAAGTTGTTTAAAAACAGTTTTAAAAATATATATATCTATTAGAAAGAATTAAAACGTGAACATGTATAAATCTTTTAGAGAATCTGAAAATATTAATAAAAGATTAAAACTATTTCAATTTAACAAAAATATTCGAAAAAAATTTAGAGTGAACGTTAATTAACAAACTTAAAAAACATTCAATGACCCTTTTACAAAATATCATAATCTTAACAATTTTATTTTTTAGAAAGTTTTTTCTTTAACTTTATTTAATAACACTATTTTAATTAAAGTTTCTTTTTGTCCTATAAGAATATAAGTGAGAAAAAGTAAATTTTCAAAAAAACATTTATTTTGGTAAATAATTTTTAAATAACCTATTTTGATAAATAAAATTCACACCTAAATATTTTTGGAAAAAGAACTCGTTGATGATGTGGGTTGGTCCCATAAGATTTTATACGTTTTAAATTCTTAAGGGCATTTATCTTTTAATAAAAATTTTAACAAAATAATTAACGATGTTAGATTATCTTAATTTAAAGGGAGACAAAAATGAAAGGTTGAGGGCAAACGGCGGCTCTAAAGCTTTAAGGATTCAAATAATTAAAATTTACAGATATTAGAGACGCAATTAATAATTTACTCTGATGCTTAACAATATTATGCAAGAAAAATTTAAAAGGGATGTATATGCATGGTCCTTGAGGAACCTCTCGTCTTTCGAGTCGTTGTCATTTTTCAGGATATTTATACTGCATAATACGATACATATGATTTGAGTTTGAGTTTTAACGAAATTTTCTTTTGAATTCTAAAAAATTTTAGATTGTAATGTCATAAAGATATTTAAAAAACTAAGGCTTTTCATAAATAAAAGAGTTAATTGCCATTTTTATCCTTGAGGTTTTGGCGCCTTTCGTCATTTTCATCCAAAATTTTTTTTTCACCTCTATGTAACTGACATTCTAAAAACTTGTTATTTTCATCCACTTTCGTTAACCCTGTTTGTTTTACCTATTAAGTGAATATCAGCTTTGAATATTAAAAGCAATCGAATAATTTTTGAATGTTCGGTGCAATTGAACAATGTTTATTTAGATTTTTTTCGTTTTCTGGTGAGGTGTAAAAGTACAAAAATACCTCTCACATGAAGTGCACGTAATGGCTACTTAATAGGTAAAATAAACGGAGTTAACGTAGATGAATGAAAATGTCAAGTTTTTTAAATGTTAGAGACACAGATGGGAAAAAATTTGTTTTTTGATGAAAATGAAAAAATGTACAAAATCTCAAGGACGAAAATAGGAATTTACTCTAAAAAAAATATGCCAATATTATTACCACTTATCTGTTCACAAAACAAAAATCTACGCATGCATACTTTTTCTGTTTTTATGTGCGTTAGGTTGTCAAAAGTACCATCAAGCAAGGTCGGCCCTCAGGGATGGGAGAGGATGGGCGACCGCCCAGAGCCCGATCTCCTAAGGAGCCTAAAATTTCTAAAAAAAAATTATATTATATATGTGTATATATATGTATATTTAAAAGCCCCTATATACTTTTTTAAACACTTAAACGTATTAACATTATAAAAATCTGCTATGAAATAAGTTATGAGCTCCATAAAAGATGGCATGCTTTGTACGTGACCTACGTTGTACATTTCTATGACCATGACATGTATATGCCAATAATACCAAACATATAAACGTTGTTTCTAGATGTTGAGGTGATAATTTATCCTAGACTATCTAGATGTTGTACTAAACCGGTACCGAGCGAACAAAAGCAATATTAGTACCGGTACTCGATTTTGGCTAATTTTGATATTGGGACCAGGCGGTACCAGTGCAGATAAATACCAAAAAGTACCGATTCAGTACCATTATCGAAATATATTTCTTTTTACCATTTTGATATAATATTTGGGTTATTTTTAATGTTATATATTCCAAGTTACGATTGTGTTCATATAATTTTAAGACATTCTTTAATGTGTTTGTTATTATAAATTCTTAAATCGATATTCAAGATTCACGTAACAAGTTATTTCTTAACGAAAAAAAAAAGAAAAAAGAAAACATCAATGTGATACCAAGTCGGTAGTGTATCAAAAAACCGATATCGATACCAACACCACACTGGTACCAAACTGATAGATTCGGTAAGTCATTCGGTACGTCTTAGGGAATATTCCGCTGCGAGTTCCTTATTATTATCAATTTTTTACGTCGATGACGTTATCGACTTTTCGATATAGATTGTCTAACGGTTTTTTAATATAATATTTCATATAATATCAATGCCAATGATGCAATGCATGTGTTTATATCAGTGTTTCGTTAAATAAGTCGTGTTTCCGTGCAACACGTAAAGTCTTAATTACAAAATTTATACATGATTGGAGTTTTCATGTTTTCCATCTGCGAGAAAGCAGATGCAGACCTATTTAAACTAATGGATACTTTTTCTGTTTTTCTGTGCATTAGGTTATCAAAAGTAACATCAAGCAAGGTCGGCCCTGAGGGACGGGAGGGGATGGGCGATCGCCCAGGGCCCGATCTCCTGAGGAGCCTGAAATTTCTAAAAAAATATTATATTATATATGTGCATATATATGTATATTTAAAAGCCCCTATATACTTTTTTAAACACTTAAACTTATTAACATTTTAATTATATTAAGGCTAAGAAATATTAGAGCTCATAAAATTTTCATTATTTTAGCCCATTACTATATACTTATTAGTAGAGTTTGAAACCATTTTAAAACTCAAAATAACTAACTTGTGATTTGGGGTGAGAGCGGTAAAGAACGATCGCATAAGAGGTTAGAGCGATTGATTGATTGATCTAGGATCCCTATTTTTTTTCATTCACATAGGGCTCAAAAATTTATATATGAGTTATATTCACTTTATATAATAAGGGACCCATTTTTCTCTACTGGCCAGGGCCCAATATTTTTTGACGATTCTTAGGGACGACTTTGCCATCAACAATAAAATATGGAAGACGAGTTGAGATTTTAAAAACACATTCATATTTAATATGTTAGATTTCGTAATTATATAAAAACTAGTAATTGAAACCGCGCGTTGCCACGAGATTCTTTTTTAAATATCCAACGGATACAAGTGTTAAGTACTTTTGCTCGATAAATTTCGTACGTTTTGCACAAAATTATACATATAAATAAAAATAAGAGTGAAACCAGCGTTTTGTTGCGTGGTCATCTTGCAGGAGAGTGAAACATTTTGCATTAAATATAAGCAATTTATATTTTTTCTATTATCTAAATTTGTTTACTATCTATATAGGGTTGTGTTCAAATGAAAACTAAAAGAAATTATGTAAACTAATAAACCAAATCTCCATCTTTAAATTATAAAAATCAATTGCTCATATTTTTTTGAATAAAAAGAAATTGTGTAAACCAATAAACTAAATTTCCACATTTGATTTATAAAAATCAATGGATCATATTTTTTTAAATAAAATAATAAAAGATTATACTTTTATTGGATTATGTGTACAATAAATCAAACAAACATGAGTCATATATCTTTATAAATCAAATTTGGAGATTTGGTTTATTGGTTTACATAATTTCTTTTGTTTTTTATTTAAAACCAACCCTATAAACACATGTTTTATTTATACATTCAAATGTCTTAAACGAAAATTTTCAAAATATTTCAAAGTTGTATTTATGAAATTCAAGATTTGATGTCATCTTCTGTGTATATATAATTTTACATGTTATAAAAAGGAGTATGTTATTAGTACACACAATCTATTTTCATCCTCTTTATCTCTCTCTCTATACATACATATAGATACATAGATAGATAGAGACAATAGGATGTCTCAGTAACAAAACCGGATGTTTATATAACACAACTCTATACAAATTGAAAAACGTAGATGTAATCATTTTTTAAAATCTCCTATAACCATATAACAATGAAATATGAAACAAAAAAAAAAAATATTTTGTGCTACAAATAAATTGATTAAATTACATATTAGATAACAATATATAAAAACGTTGATGCTTTTAAACATTCAAATCATATGTATTTGAAACTTTTAAGATAATAAGTTTTCTTATCATTAAAATAAAGTAACGATAAACTAAAAACAAACTTAATAAATGATTTAAAAAAATTATAACACTGTAAAAATAATTTAATATGGATTTTAAATTTCTAGTTACGCAGATTTTATATTATTTGAAATCCGGTAGCACTGATGCGTGTATTATACAATCAAAATTCAAAAGAACTAAAATCCTTCCCTCTCATTAATCCTCTCTCTATACACACACACGCACTCTCTCTCTCTCTCATCCTCTCTCTCTGGCTTTGCATGCTCACCGCTAGCCACCACCGCTAACAGTGGCGGTTGAGAAAGAGATACGTCGCATCAGGCGTCGGCTAGGTCAGGGCACGGCGTCATACGAAATGGTTCTAACATCGGTTCAGATGAACTGATTCTGTTATGATGTTCTTGATCTTTAACGATGCTGGAGTTCTTGTTCACTTGTGAAAACTCTTGCCAGAGAGAGTTTGAAGGTGCGGTGGGGCCTGTGGCCACAGCCCACAGGTGATGAAAGAACACCATCAGTTCAGAGAGAGAAAATGCTCAGAGAAAATAATAATAATAATAATAATAACAACAATAACAACGTGGATCAATTAGTGGATGACACGTGGTCTAATGGTGGGTGGCTACTGTAGCCACCGACCAAAGGATTTAATATATATTATAACTAGGTTAGTACCCCGTGTATTATACGGGTTGAGTAAATAAAATATAAAATAATTAGTAATAAAAATTTATAAAAAATAAAACCATATTTAAAGATAAAATATGATTATAATTGCATTTAGCTACTTTAAGTAAATAAACAATAATGTATTTTTCTTAAATGTTTATTTTATAAAAAAAATATGGGTTTTAAATATTTTGTTTTAAGAAAAAAGAATTTATTTTAAAAAAATTGTTGTAGTCTGTATATTTAAAACTTTTGTTTTTAAAAAGTGTGTTTTTAATAAAAAAAAGTAGGTTTTAATTTATTAAGTTATATAATTTTTAATTTTAAAATGGTATGAGTAATATTATTAGTATTCAATATTATTAATAATAATAAAGAGAAATAAAAAAATTAGTATGATAAAACTTATAATTGTGTCAAGTCTTGTTTTAGATTTTTTTTAGTTATAGATTGATAGATATAACAGATAAATAGATAGGATATAAAGCCATTTATTAAACGGATTATTGTTAGTAATAAACACGAAGAGTTATATTACGATATTTAATATATGATATGATTAAAATTATATATACGTAATGGTTCAATAAATAAAACAATTATACTATTTTTTTAACTCTCTTATCTAAATAGTTTTATTTTTAAATATTCGTGTTAAGATTTTTTATAAAAAATGTATTGTTTCTAAAAAACTTGTTTATTAAAAACTCGGTTTTCTAATTATTCTGGTTATTTTAATAAAATTGCTTTTAGAAAATTTAATATTTTTTATAATTTTTAAAAAAAGAATTGATTTAAAATATTTTGTTTCAAAAAGGTATAGTGTTTTAGAAAATTTAATATCATATAAAAATTTTGTTTTTTTTTTTATGATTTTCATGTTAATAAAAAGATGTGATTTTTGATTTTCTTAATAAAGTTTAATTTTAAAAAACATAGCTTGATTTTAAAAAATCTAGATGAGAGAGAAATGTATCAATTAATAAAATTGATTTTTATGAAAAGAGAGAAATTAGTTTAAGTATTTAAATTATTATAATACCCTTTTGGAGGGAAATTAAAGTGAGATTGTTTAAAATAATAACAAGTGTCAAAATGGTAGTTTAAGAGAGTGACAAGTGACAAAAAAACCTTCTTTTATTAGATACTAGGTTAGAACCCGTGTACTACACGGCTAATGAAAAAAACATATTACAAGATTTCAGATTTGAATTTAGATTGACCTTTTATGTTTACATGGTACGATGTAAATATACACCGACTCTATAAATTACATATTGTTAGTGTAAGAATTTTAAAAAATAATATAATTATTTGAGATTAGAATACAAACCAGTTTTAGATTTTGAGAAATGAAACGATCTAAAGTAGATTGAAAGATACTGAAATCAAAACCATATTTGAAGCCTAAAAAGTTGATATGTTTTGTAATAGTTATTTTAAAATTTAAGCATAGTATATGTTCATTATCAAAATGCTTAAATTTTAAATATTTTTCATTAAGCGATGACTTATGAATAAACAAATATTTATTTTCATGCAGATCGTTTTTAAACCTTATAAATTTTATGTTCCATGCATTGGGTTGTATTTTGATATCTTGGAATTACAACAAAAATACTTTAATTACAAAGTTAAATATTATAATTTTTAAGAATAGATATAATAAATAATTAAATTAAATTAAAATTTAACTGTTCATCAATAAATATATTTTACCTTGTTTGTGAACTTTAACTTTTTTTCTAAGTGTAATTATTCTACTATAATTGTGCGATCATATTTTTTCATGTCAAAGTCATTCAAAAAAGTAAAAGTTTTTAGTTCTATTTTTTGTAAAATAATTTCAGAAAACAATATGAGTAAACATAAATTATTCATTAAAAATTACAAAGATGATTTTGATCATATTTATATCAATTCTTTTATATAATGTCTAGATTCGAATATTACTATACTATCAACTTTAATATTTTTTGTTCATAGATCATTGAATTTTGTTTTTAAAACAATTTGTCATTTTATGACATAAATTGTTTATAATGAATGATATTTATCATATAATTTTGATTATAAATTGTCTTTAACTCAAATATTAGTATTAATTTTTAGTTTTAATTTAAATGAATGACAATTTATTGTATTTTACTGCACTAACGTGTGATTTTTTTGAAACAGTTACTTCTTTAATATGTATGAAAATTTTAAGACAATTTTAAACATTAAGAAGTTCACGTATAATCAGAAATTCAATACACTTTATTTGATATCAAATTTTAATATAGAAATAATTTAAAACTTAAATTATATCAATTTCTAATATGAAAACTATTTAAAGTATTAATTATGGTAACTATTGATCGTTTTTTAAAATAATTAATAAATACATTTTTTAAATTAAAAATCATAGCTTCAAAAATTAAATGCAATCACAATTTAATAAATTTTAGGCGGGAATACTCAATTGAGGAGTCTCTCATTGATTGCCACGTGTTCCTAGAAACCATTGTTGATTGTCACGTGTCTTTAGAAAACCTTGCTTTATTAGAGGTAATAGACTATAGATATGTAACTTTTAGACATTTATGAAATTATGTATGTAATCTGATTTGGTATAACTATAACATTAGCCTGGTGGATTTTGGTTTTATATGTGTTGTCAAAAGCGAGCGTCTCCCTCGCCTAGTCCCGTTTTAAAGGTTCATGTTGTATGACAAAGGTCATCCCAACTATAACAACCAAATGCAATTTAAATCTACAAGACAATAACGTTAAGTGGTCCGTAAAAATGAGATGCTTTGTGACTAAGGTTGTTGTTATGACCATGACGGGCATATCCCAAAAATACCAAACATACCGTCCGCTTTAACCATAAACGCTAATTTCATCGTAGTATGAACAATGTCATAGTGTAACGAAGGTTTAAATACAAAAAAGATAATATGAACAATCTTTATAGTGTCGGTGCAGATATCCATTAAGAGTAAATAAATACAACAATCACAATTCACTAAGATCCTATTACCATTTAATAAGAATTAATACGTAAAGTATAGCCTCATTTTAAATTTTCATGTTGTATGACAAACGTCATCTCAACTATGACAACCATATAAATTTAATAATTTGCTAGACATTATATGGTCCACAAAAATAGGACGCTTTTTGACCCAGGTTGGTGTTATGACCATAACAGGCATATGCCATTAATAGTAAATAAATACAACAATCACAATTTAATACGATCGTATTACCATTTACTAACATGATATGTAAAATACAATCCCATATTAAATATTCATGCTATATGAATAAGGTCGTTCGAATTATAATAGTCATTGGCACTTTAAAAATCTGCTATGAAATAAATTATGAGGTCCATAAAAAATGGGATGCTTTGTACGTTACCTACGTTGTTACTATTGGAAATAAATTTTATCTTTGTGATATATGTTTCCCCCACGACATCACGCGGGAGTGTAATAGCAGTATTGGTAGTAAAGTGACCACTTTGAGAAAGATTTTTGTATATTAATTTAAAGTACTTAATATTTGGAAGCTAAAAAAGTAAATATTCAAGAAGCAAAACAAAAAAATAATGAAATAGTGAGTACCACTAGGGTGGGGTTGGGTATGGGTATGGTAGTAAATGGTGTTCTTATCTTAAACAAAGGTTATGAGCTTGAGTTTTGAGGTGGTAATTTATTCTAGACTATCTAGATGTTGTACTAAACCAGTACCGAGCAAACAAAAGTGATACCAGTACAGGTATTTGATTTTGGCTAATTTTGATATTGGTACTAGGCAGTACCAGTACAAATAAATACCAAAAAGTAACGATTCAGTACCATTATCGAAATATATTTCTTTTTACCATTTTGATATAATATTCGGGTTATTTTTAATGTTATATATTTCAAGTTACGATTGTGTTCATATAACTTTAAGACATTTTTAATGTTTTTGTTATTATAAATTCTTGAATCGGTATTCAAGATTCACGTAACAAGTTATTTCTTAGCGAAAAAAAAAAAAAAAAAAAAAAGAAAACATCAAAGCGATACCAAGTTGGTAGTGTATCAAAAAACCGATACCGATACCAACACCACACTGGTACCAAACTGATAGATTCGGTACGTCTTAGGGAATATTCCGCTGCGAATTCCTTTTTTTTTTATCAAATTTTTACGTCGATGACGTTATCGACTTTTCGGTATAGATTGTTTAACGGTTTTTTTAATGTAATATTTCATATAATATCAATGCCAATGATGTAATGCATGTGTTTGTATCAGTGTTTCGTTAAATAAGTCGTGTTTCTGTACAACACGTGAAGTCTTAATTACTAAATTTATACATGATTGGAGTTTTCATGTTTTCCATGTGCAAGAAAGCAGATGGTGCCCTATTTAAACTAATGGATGTATACCATTATTACAAGAAAGTAGAAATCGTGTTTAGAGCTCCGAAGATGTTCATCCTATCAACATTGGCGTTTGCTTCTCCAAATTTGGTACAAAGTTTTATAGTTTTTATTATTTATTACTTAACTTATACTTATATCATGACATTTTATTTGCTTTAAAGCACCAACTTTTTTTGTTGATAGATTTTCAAACAATATTTTTTTAGTGCTGTATCGTATTATTGTTTTTTAACTATCAATGTTATTGATGCATTGTAGACTGTAAGATGCAGTGGAACATCTAGAGCATCTACGTTACAGGTAGAAAACTATCCTTCTTATAATCGAATGTTCTCAAAATGTTTCTATTACTATAAAATCTCTTTAAAACTTACTCATGGATATCGGTCTTTAACACGTCAGGTAGCTCTTATTTTAATGCAAACTTAAAATATTTATTGCCATATTTGCTCATCCTTATATGCATACTAAAAAACCACATGAGTGAATTTTAGTTCTAACTTTAAAACATAACTTGACATCTTATAATGTTTTATAATGTCATTCTAACATTTTATCATAACATATCATATCACATTCATAACCATAATTATAACATATCATAGCCTAGCATGATTTTATCATGCACATCGTTAGTTTTCATAACCTCTATATACATAACATCATGAAAGCTACTCGAGTTGCATTCATAACATATTCATAACATACCGATATGGGATACCAATAATACTTTCTTGTATGAAGCAAGACTTTCTCTTTCTTGCATTGTATGCAAGACTTACATCGCTGGCCATTTCTCGCAAAACTTGTTAGCAAACTTTACATAACAATACTTAGCATATATATATATATATATATTCTCACTTTGCATGTGACCCTTTTCTTACACTATTAAAATTTCTTCTTTCCATTGCCTTTTTATGTGTGAATACAAGACTTTACTTTATCTGTTCTATATTATTATAGCATACATAACATCATATTATACGACATGTCCAACACTGGTGCTTATATGTAATTAAACAATTAATTCGGGTTTAGATGTAATTAAACATACTCTTTTGTTGATTTTTTTTATGTAATTAAACACTTAATATCGGGTTTAGATGTAAACTCACACTCGATCTCTTGGTTCACATGTTAAGTTACACTAGTTAATCATCTCTAAAACAATTAATTCTTCTATATTAATCATAAAACGTACAAGAATCAGTTCCACTATATTAATGATATAAAAAACCTATATGAATAACACATTAGCCATTACGTTAACCATGATAAACAATAGAGATAACACTGAAGCAGTGAAGCTATAATTAATTACCTTTTCTTCTAAAAATATACATTTTGATTTAAAAATTTATTTTAATATGCTTGAATGATTTGATTCTCAAAAATGGAATGCCTTTGAATGCTCATCAATTCCATTATTTAACTCATTTCATCAAACACGTGAAATTTCTTTTAATATTCTGGAATCATTTGTGTAGACTATTCAATCCGATCTTAGACTTTAACTAGCTTGAGCTCTAGAGTACTCAATATAAACTAACCATGCAAGAAATCATCCTTAGATCATTCGCTAACAACAATGAATCTTCCTGCGCGCAAACATATAAACGCATTAGATATCTTAACCCTTTCAGCATATTCAGCGAAAAGGTCACTAAGATCTCCTCCCACGGTCCCTTTCTCATGTGCTGACAAACAAATTCAGTGAAATAACTACTAAGGTTTCGCATGGTCCCGTTCTCATAATGGTCTCTAAATACTTCGCGCGGTCCCTTTCTCACGTGCTGACAAACAAATGCAGTGAATGGTCACTATATAAGATTTAATTAGCATGTCCCCTTTCTCATGTACTGTAAAATGCAGTGAAATAGTCGGTAAGATTAATTAGCATGGTCCCTTTCTCATCAAATGCAGTGAAGTGAGGTACCTTGTGATGAATTGATGACTTAAATTACAAAAACAACCACCAAACCTTATGATGTAAGGCCAGTTCCTGGGAGTCTTTATAGTTAGATTTACACATCATAAACTTAACATAATTCTAAAACTTTAAATATTCATAAACCCACAGCAGTTGAACATAATTATCTTTACATAAACAACTGTCTTAAAACATAGCTCAATAAGTCATTGACTATAAAAGGATGCCAATTTTTAAGAGGTCAGGTAGCTCTTATTACAATGTCAAGCTTTCAATATTCATTGCCATATCTGCCCAATCCTATGTGCATACTAAAAAGTGATATGAGTGAATTTTGATTTTAACTTCAAAACATAACTTGACATCTACAATATTTTATAACATCATTCAAACATTTCATCGTAACATATCATATCACATTTATAGCCATAATCATATCATAGCATAACATGATCTTATGATACATATCGTTAGTTTTCATAACCTCTATGTACATAACCAACTGAACGCTACTGGAGTTGCATTCATTAAATATTGATATGGGAATCCAATAGCCCTTTCTTGCATGAAGCAAGACTCTCTTTCTTGCAGCCAGTGGCGGACCTACTTGATGGGTTGGGGGGGGGGGGTCGCCCCCCGTAAAAAAAATTTTTTTTTAGTGTTATATGTATGTGAAAATCTCGAACGCCCTCTCTAAAATTGTGCAATCGTCCCACTTTTGCCCTCCATAAAAAAATTTACTGGGTTCGCCACTGCTTGTAGCATGTGCAAGACTTACATTGCGGGCCATTTCTTAAAGACTTATTTTCCTATCTTGTCGTTCTAGGAAGACTTAATCCTTTACTGTGATAGATAGTACTCAGCCCTTTCTTGCGATTAGACAAGAATTAACCCTTTTTTTGCCATAAGACAAAACTTTAGACACTTTTTCTTTTCTTGCCAATTTAGACATGACTTAGCATACATATATTTACAAACGATAATACATATATAGATATAATTTTGACCTTAATTTGCATGCCAATATCTAGTCTCTTTCTTATTTAATTAGCAAAACGTAACATATATACTCACTTTACATGTGACCTTTTTCTAATACTCAGTAAGACTTAACATGACTTTCATCTTCCTATATTACGTACCCTTTCTTTCATGAATACAAGAATTTACTTTACCTATTTTAAATTACCTTACCAATGGCATCATATTATACACCATGACCAACGTTCACTGGTCCTTAGATGCCATCATATTACACAGGTGTATCACGTAGGTGGGGGTGGGGTGAGGAGTTTAGTTACGGAGAGCATGGGTGGTTGTAGAGATAATATCTAGTTATGGAGATTTAAGTGTGATCAAATCTTTCTAAGGCACTCTAGATGCAGATGTACAATTTATTACAAAGATACCAAGGACTTGTCGAGTCATTCCATACGGAGGTACATTCACTCTGTAAGTGCCATGACTCAGGATGTATGGTCAAGTGTATGTTCCAATCATCCCTATAAGTTATTGTAGAATGCAAACCAATGTGTTACAAAGTATTAGATGTCATATCTTTCTAAGGCACATTACTTGCGGAGGCATGCATTAGTTACGAGAAAACCAACTAAGAATTTGGATAAGGCATTATAGATTTAGATGTACAATTTGTTGCAAAGGTACCAAGGACTTGTTGACTTTTTTTATTTACGGAGGTGCATTCACTCCGTAAGTGACATGACTTACAAAGTACGGTCAAGTGTAGCTAGTCCAATCATCCCTATAAGTTGGTGTATAGAAACAAACGTTCATTAACAACAGAGTATGCACAGATATGAGTATATATATCCTCCCAACCGGTGTGTTTGTTGATAGTTTTCTCAGTAGAAATTTGACATAACAGCCACGTCAACCGCCTTATTAACTTAACCAGGATTATTACACTGACAAAACCCTTAATTAATTATATATTAATAACGTCATACAATACATATATTACTTATTTACATCTTTAATCGTCTATGATTGTTTATATGTACAGTTTTATATGTTATTTTCTTTGTAAAATGTATATAAAAAATAAGTGATGACTTATTTAAAATAAATATTAAAAAAGTATTTGTTTAACCTATATAAAACCTAGTCTTCAATATAGTCAATTTCAAAATTGAATACTGTCTGCAAATGATTCGAAGGTTATACGCTTATACTAGCTTTAGTAAACCCGTGTATTACACGAGTTGAATAAATAAAATATTAATATAATAATATTTATTAATTATAAAATTATATTCTAAAATATGATATGACTGAAATTACGTATAAGAAATAACTATAACTATAAAACAGTGATATCAACTTTTTAAAAATTTATTTTTAACCATTTTTCCAAAAAAAATAAATATTTTCTTCTAAAACAAACCGTATAAAAATTTTATTTTTGAAAATTTCTTTATTATAACTCCCAAATTTAATTATTTTTTGTTTTAAAAAATTGAATTTTTAAAAATACCAATTATAAAATATTTTGTATTTTTAAAAAAGTTTTATGGTTTAGAAAACTTTATTATTTTATAAAAAAATTGTTTATTTAAGAATAACATTAATAAATAAATCTCTTTTTAAATTTATTAAATGTGAAAAAGTGTTAAATAATATTATTAGTAATTAAGGTAATTATTTAAGAGGAGAGAGAGGCGGGAAAATTTTAGTGAGGATGATTGTGGTGCGGCCACGTGGCATTTCAAGTTACTCTTTTATTAGAGTAGTAAGATAAGATAAGATTGAAATCAAGATTATGGAAATAATTTTCCAATTAAGCAATCATTCTTCTTCGACGTATATGTGATGGAGAAACACTTCCTTCATTTAGTTAAAATGCCAAATAGACATATGTAAATTTATTAAAATCATTTTAAATCAAGTCTAGTGGGTTTAAAGCTCTTTTTAGTTAAAAATTGTTAAAAACGAGAAAAAAATAAATTTATAAGTCCGTTAAGAGTTTGACTAAAAATGAGTTTGACGCACATCTTTATCTAGGACGTAGTGAATTTAAAGCTTTAATTGTGTCCACATCAACAACTTTAACGCTTCCTTAATGCATCACTACGCATAGTCTAACATGTGTGTTAATGTCTTCAACCGCTACTGTCTTTCCTTTGTTGAGTTCTTTCATGTGATCACTGAAAATGTATGACATTTTGGTTCCTTCCATCTAATGTTGAAACATTGTAGTCATTATTGTTTGGGGCTAGTAATATTTCGTTCTAGATCCGGTGTGTAAAATAACCTTGGAATTATGTAACTTTCATTGAAGATATTCAAATTAATTTCACTCATACGGCCATAACCCTAATAATTAAAGAAGAAATTATTCTACATGTCCATGCTTCAACACCGAAACAATACCTTAACTTCCTAAAATTTGATTTAAAACTAACAAATGGTGATTGTTTATATTTGAAATTCACATACTATATGTTGTTCCATGAACTTATCTTTTGTACAGGCAACAACATAAACCCTAGAGTTATCAATCTTCGGTGCTAACGTTCATGACTTAGTGAGTCAATGCAGCAACAGCCTCATCGCGCTCTTTGAGTTATAGTTGGAGACTAGATGGCATTGCATTCTTCAATAATAGCAACTAGATTTATCATCTACACTACACGGCGAAGTTCGTAATTTTTTGTAGACAATCATAATCATAATTTCAAGTTTTGACAAAACATAAGTGTTAAAATCCGCAATTAAAACATAAGAGAAAAACAAAACGTACTTGAACAATACAAAAGGTTTTGAATAAACTTAGTGCCTAACACAGCAGTAATAGAACATATACATAAAGGTTGTTGGTTAATGAACAACCATAAAGAATGTTAATAACCATAACTCTCTAGACCTTAACGATTATGAACTACCTTATTACATAAAATGCATACAATAGGGTACGATAACAACATAACGTTGATAACAATATAGAGTTGAACATAAATTAAGTCTAATCTTCATCAATCAACAAAAAGTTTAAAGGATCACAAATCCACTACCACCTTCGAATGAGGGTTAACTTAAACAGCTAGATAAAGATTACCATACTTGAATACCTACTATTAAACTAGTGTTTAACATGTGTTTGTACCTTGAATATAATTTAGGAAATAAACAAGAGAACAAAGGACGAAAAGGCGGAGGTCCTAGGTAATAGAAAACCAATGAGTGATAATATGGTCATACCTAATTCTCAAGATTCAGAAAACACTCCATTGGTTGATAGAATAAAGGCTGTAGCGGCGCAAGATGTTGCTCGTTTTCACTTTCCTGGTCATAACAATGGTCGTAGAGCTCCGTCTTCGTTGTCTTCAGTCATTGGGGTACAACCTTTCATTCATGACTTTACACCAATCCCAGTGGTTGACAACCTATTTGCACCCACGGGTCCTATTTTGGATGCACAAAAGCAAGCAGCTAAGTTGTTTGGAGCTAAAGAGACATGGTTTTTAGTAGGGGGAACAACTTGTGGGATTCAAGCTTCGATTATGGCTACTTGTTCACCGGGAGATACACTAATTCTTCCTAGAAATTCTCATGTATCAGCCTTTTCTGGCATGGTGTTATCTGGTGCAATACCAAAGTATATCAACCCAGAATATGATTTTGACTGGGAAATTGCTGGTGGCATCATTCCTTCACAGGCAAGTTAGAATTCAAACAAAAAATAAAAAATAGTTGGCTAATATTGTATAACTAACTAACTAACTAACTAACGTAGCTTCGTTGTGCATGACAGGTAGAAAAGGCTATTAAAGAATTACATGTTGAAGGTCGAAAAGCGTCAGCAGTTTTCATCACATCTCCTACTTACTATGGTATTTGTAGCAATCTGAAAGAGATCTCCACCTTGTGTCACTCTCATAACATTCCACTCATTGTAGACGAAGCTCATGGGGCCCACTTACGTTTTCACAAAAGCTTATTACCTTATTCAGCTCTTCATCAAGGGGCTGATGTTTCAATACAGTCGACCCATAAGGTATTAGGCGCTCTTACGCAATCTTCAATGTTGCATTTGTTAGGAGAGCGCGTAGATAGAGAGAGAATACGTAAGTGCCTTCAAACACTTCAAAGCACAAGTCCCAGTTATCTTCTTTTAGCTTCTTTAGATGCTGCAAGGGCTCAAATAAGCGAACACCAAGAAACTATTTTTGATAAATCAGTTGAATTAGCCACGAAAGCGAAGTCTATCATAAAAAAGATTCCTGAAGTTCCACTGTTGAATTCTTCTAATGACCCTTTAAGACTTACAATTGGGGTGTGGAATCTTGGTATATCTGGTTTTGAAGCTAGTGATATCTTAGAAGAACGTTATGGAGTGATTCCAGAACTTCAAAGGACACGTTCTATACTGTTTGTAGTAAATCTAGGAACCAGTAGAGATGATATTACGAGACTTGTGTTGGGTTTAAAGCATCTATCAGAAACATACAACTCAATTCGAGTAAATGAAACACATCATGTTATTGAAATGAATACTAGCATGAGCTTGAGCCCCCGAGATGCCTTCTTTGCAAGTAAAAAGAAAGTGAGGTTCGATGAAAGTATTGGGAATATTTGTGGGGAGTTAGTATGTCCATTCCCACCCGGGATCCCGCTACTTCTACCTGGTGAAGTAATCACAAAGGAAGCGTTATGTTATCTAATAGAGCTGAAAAAGAAGGGTGGTATTATTATGGGAGTTACTGATTCAACTCTCTCTTCCATGATTGTGTGCATTTAATCCATCATGTATTATGATGGCAATATGTATGAAGTGAGTTTATAACTATCATATTCTCCAATAAATATCTTGTTAATTGTTGGAATGTGACTGTGTGCATGTGTGTATGTTGGTATACTATTGTATGTTGGTATACTATAACTATTATATATTGTATCGAATAAAAAATGTTTTTTATCACTTGTCCTTCTTTTGTTCTATTTATTTATCACTTGTTCGTATTCTAGACATTCTCACATCATTTTTTCTTTTAAAAGCGTAATATTAATTTAAACACTTAAATTAATTTCTCTCTCTTATTAAAAATTAATTTTATTAATTGTTACATTTCTCTTTCTCATTTAGATTTTTTAAAATCAAATTATCTTTTTATAAATAAATTTATTAAAGAAATTAAAAAATCATATCATTTTAATAAATTAGAAATATTAAATAAAACTAAAATATTATATAATCTTAAATTTTATAAAATACTAAACTTTTTTGAAAAAAATATTTTAAATCGATCCTTTTTTGAAAAAATTATATAATAAAAAAATCTTAATACAAATATTTAAAAATAAATTTATTTAGATAAAAGAGTTAAAAAAATAGTATAATTATTTTATATTTTTGAACTATTACGTATATATAATTTTAATTGTATCTTATATTAAAATATTTTACTATAACTTTTTATGTTTATTAATAACTATAATCTATTTAATGAATGTGTTTCTAGCATATCTATCTATCTGTCTGTCTATTTGTTTGTCTATCTATTTGTTTATTTATGATAAAGTGAAATAAAGTAAGATATGACACAATTGTAAGTCTAATCATACTAACATTTTCATTTCTCTTTATTATTATTAATAATATTGAATACTAATAATATTACTCATACCATTTAAAAAATATATAATTTAATAAATTAAAAACTTATTTTTATTAAAAACAAACTTTTTAAAAACAAAAATTTTATAAAATCAGAATACAACAAACTTTTTAAAAAAATATTTTTCTTAAAACAAAATATTTAAAAACTATAATTTTTTTTTACAATATAAAAGTTTAAAAAAAATACATTATTATTATTAAGGGTTATTTTTATATAGGATGAGAATACAACAAACTATGCAAGGGTTCATGAATTCTATACATTTTGTCTTATTAAGGGTTATTTTTATATAGGATCATTACTTATATTTATGGTTCTAATAGTGTTTGTGGGCCATATTGGATTTGTTTTGAAATATGATAGTTTTGTATGTAATTTCCGTAATCTCAATCATTTCAAAGTATTTGTGTTTCTAGACCATGTAAAAAGGTTTTGCATATAGGTTTTGAAGAGTTGGATTATCACATTCAACCTTTGTCCAGGTATTTGCAACCTAAAGTGATCTTTCTTTACACAAAAAGAGACTATTTTATTCATACCGGTAAAGCATGTTATAAATACTCTTTTTGTATCTATAACAGACATCAAACTTTGCTAATTATACGATGTTAAAAGCAAAATTAAAAGAAACCGCGCAATGCGCGGTTGAACTTTTCTAGTTGATAATGTAATTTGATACAACCTATAAATGGTTTCCCAAATGTTAAAATAAAATGAAAATCAATAATCATATTGTGAAAACATGAAAATAAATTATAAAACAAAGTACCTTTCAGAAATTAGCATCTATATTACTAGCATTAGTTTCTCTAGATAGTAAAGCCTTACGGTACCAAGAAATCTATAGAAAAAAACACTTAGCAAAGAAAAAATAAAAAATTTTACTTCTAAAATATTTTAGATTCAAATTTTGGAAACTAGGAATGTTCTCCCGCGCATTTGTGCGGGAACTCCACAACAGGGCGAACTTCAAAAAGCGGATACAAAAACACATCGCAATAGCTAATCTAACTGATGAAATCACTACACGATGGAAATTTAAAGATTAAAAAAATAAATAACAAAAATTAAGAAGAAAACGACACATAGGAAAGAGAGGTGACTAAAATAAAACCACTGGGGGATGGAAAATGAATTCGCATCGTCTCCCAAACTTCATCTTTGAATGAAAAAGAACAAATTGCATCGGAAATAAACATTACAAAGACTTCCGCAAACAAATATATATCATTATTAATATTAATATTTTTTATCCTTTCTAGGGACTTTTTCCTTAATTTTTTATTATCTTTTATCCAATAACATTGGGAGTGATAAAAAAATGTTTAAAAAATACCCATTTTGGTAAATATTTTTCAAATCGTCCATTTTGGTAAATAAGTTTTCTAATAACACTATTTTAGTAAAAAAAACTCAGCAAAACCATAAATTAAATTGCATAAGAGCCAAATTGTTTCTATTTTTAAAATTTTCTAAACTAAGGCTGCATTGTTTTCATGCTGATAGTAGAAAACTAAAAAACTGTCAAACCAATCCTAATTTTATATTAACTTTATATTTCAAATACAAATAAACTATTAGATTTCCATAATGATTAATTATATGTCATCATTGGTATGCTATAATATTTTTGCGAGCTTTGTAATGTAAGAAGCTAAATATTCGGTAGGAGAAACAAAGAAAAAAAATAATGACAGTAATTGTTAACCTCATTTACAATCTGTCATCATCATCTATATATACTTTAGGATTTTGCAAGGATTCACATCAATCATAGGTCTCATCTAGTTTCAGTGAAAAAGGAGAGATATATTCATTAGTTCATTATAATATCCCAAATCGAAAATATCAACGTATGTAATATTAAAAATCATTACCGCAATATACCGAAACTTTAGCAATGGTAGCTTACAATATATTATATGTTTCAATATTTCCAGAGTACTTTGCATTAGCAACATACTATCATGATAAAAGTATAAGTAATAAGGATATGTTGATACTAATAGAAGCTTAACAAAATTAACATTAAGTCTAGAAATAATCCTATCCCAAAACAATAATCAAGTGAAAATTATGATGAAGCTTGCCTCAAATGGAATGAAGTAAACACAATTTTGGGAAGAATTTAACATACATAATTGCTTAGTTTTGAGCAGATTGTCATGGCTTCAATTTTCATTTCTTCAACTCCAAATTGTGTCAAATCACATTAACAACAACCCTTAAGATCATGCTCATGATAAAAATGCAAGTTTACAAACTTAGCAAGCAGACAACACCAACAGCAGTAGGAATATGCAGAACACGTATTCAAATCTTTATTGGTACAATTTTGAGGTATGATTAAATTCAAGCCCTCATGCAAAGACAATAATAAACCTGGAGTTATTAAAATTAAGATCAAATTTACAAATAAGCTATATGTTAGGAGAAGTTTACAAATAAGTTATAACTCTGTTACTTTTAAAACATTTCAAGAAGCTTCAAGTGGGCGGCCCCCAAATTGAGCTTAAGATGTGCAAAAATAGGAAATACGAAACTCAAATTAGTAGCGAAATCAAACATATACGATTTTACGCATATGCACACAAACTCAACATAGTTGAAGTTTTAATGAATACCTTTTCAAATTCTGCCAACGGATGCTTCATCGGAGTGCATTTCATCATTTGGAACCCTATGAAAAACTTAAATCTATCAAATAATTTACCAAGATGCCAAAATCCTAATTACGAACATGCCTTCAATCTAAAGCTGCAACAACGAAATTAAAACATAGCTCATTAAACACGCTATAGACAAAAATCCTCACCCCTAAGTATGAACCTGGCGACGATGATCGATGGTGGCATGCGCATGTGCTTATCTTCTTAGCAGCGGACAACCACCGTCATTCTCGTCTAACCAACCACCGTGACCACCACAACACTACCACCACCACACCACCGCCACCCGCGTTTCGAAAAGGGGAATACCAAGTGACCATTGTTCAATTTGGGCAAACAAACCCAACCTAACCAGCACCCGGAACTATGGATCCGACAGTGGTACTTGATGATTACGGTGATCAAATCGTTGGGAAGGGCAGAAAGAGATTGAATTTAAACCGATCACAAAGGAGCTACAAACAAACTTGCACATAAAGCATCATAAACAGTACATTACTGTTTATTTAGCTTGTTTTTTAATATATAGAGTAATTGGTGAATACGTACCTTGAGAGGTTTGAATTTCACTTTTAAAAAGAGCTCGGGATTTTTTAGAAGCAATTCTATGGATTTCTTAAGTTCCTTAATCTAACTTAATAATAGCCCTCCAACTGTTGAATAGATAACATTCTTAGGATATTCTTAATCTGCAACTATTTTTTTTTTTTTTTTTCACTTCTTACTTAGTTAAAGTACTAAATTGCCTTTAGTCTTGCAACACATAACAAAAACCCTAGCCCTTATTATCCCTACCATCGACATTCGACCAACTCACAGCATCACTTGAGAATCGGTGCTCGCCACCGCCACCCGTCGTCGGCTTCTCCGGCCACCTGCCGTCGCGTTCTGCCGCCTGCCGTCCCGTTCTGCCTCCTGCGGCCTCCCCCTGCTTCCATCGATTTTGTTTGCACTTGTGAGGTTGTGGTGTTTTCTAAGAATCTAAATCAATTCTTGGAAGGTTAGTTTTCTAAATTGTTTATTCAAAGTTCAAACCCTTCAGTATTTTCATTGTTAGACTTGATTTATTTGTTAGTTAATTTGTTTGTTGATTTTGGTATTTAGAAATCTAGAATATAGTTAATTTTGTTTGTGTAGCAATCAAAGAGCTTCAAATCAAAACACCCGATCTTCCACCCTGATCTCTCTTCGCGCCAACCACTATTCCCTTAAATTGATTTGGATCTCCATTGCTACAAATTACTCAGGCTGTTGACTAGATGAAGTTTAAAAAACACATTCTTTTTTAGGGGAAAGTAAACCCTAAGAGGCTGCATATAGTTTAGGAGCCTTTTTTGTTTTTGTTTAATTGTTGCTTGTTGATTTCAATGTATGAAACTAATGAGGTGTTTTAGAGAAAAACGCAAACCTTTGATTCTGTATAGGAATCCTTTATTTTCTATGTTACTAGATTCTGCTTGGATTCGGGGTCGTTTATGAATTTTGTGTTGATATTTACTGTTGTAGTTTGCATTCGTTTTGCAATTTCTTTTGTTCAATTGTATCATTTGCTTGTTTAATCGCTTTTAAATACCAGATTTTTGAGTATTTTGATACTATGTTATATATTCATAGAGATTTACCTATTTGCTTATCTGTCGATATATTGGTCTGCTTGATTGTTATCTATCATCATATATGGTTTTAACTTTTACTCATACAGGAACCATAAACTATGGACAATACAATTGAATATGCTGATGGCAGACCTGTGAAGATGAAAAAGAAATCAAAGAAAGACAAGAACACAACCGGTGATATGCTGCTTTTTGGTGACGGTAACAATCATGTAGAAACATATGGTGAGCATTTAAAGAAGAAAAAAAGGGATAAACATAAGGAGAAGACCGAAAGTTTAGAATCAAAAGATGGAGATGAAGATCAACAAGATAAGGGGAATATAGCAAATGATGTTTTACAGAAGAAGAATAAGAAAAGAAAGAGAAAATGTTCTCCTGAGGAAGTACAAATAAAAGAAAATGAAATAGATCAAAATGTTGGACCTGATGTAGAGAAAGATTGTGACCCAAAACCTGAAAAGAAGAAAAAAGATACTGTGAAAGGAGCTGGAACATCTTTGAAGGATGGCTTGGAAGATACGTTTAAGAAAATTGAAAAGAAAAAGAAAAAGAAAAAGAAGAAAGACAATAAAAATTTAGATGCTGAAATGAACAGGATTATGACCGAGGAATCTACTCTCAAGGCACAAGATGTGGAAGATGGAACCAATGAGAAACAGAAGGTCAAAGTCAAAGGTGGTAGAGTAAAAAAGAAGACAAGTGAGGCTGTTGGAAACAATACAGAAAAACCTAAAGCAAAATCCAAATCCAAGAAAGTTAGCTTCTCAGGTCATGTAGAGGTCTTCCCTACATCAGACACTCAACCAGAGAAAAAAAACACCAAAGGAGACGGTTTAGTACGAGGCAAGAGATTTACACCAGAAGAAGATGAAATAATAAAACAAGCTGTTCTTGATTATATAACAGCAAAAGGTTTGGGAGATGAAGGTTTAAATATGGTCTTAAACTGTAAATCTCACCGGGGAATGAAAAAGTGTTGGCAAGAAATCGGGCTTTGTCTACCATATCGCCCTCATGTAGCCATCTATTACCGGGCCCACATCTTGTTTGAAAGGGGTGAAACCCGGGCATGGACACCAGAAGAGATTGAATTATTGAAGGAATATCATAAAGAACACGGTAACAATTGGAAGAAATTAGCCACGCAGCTCGGTAAGCACAGATTTCATGTAAAAGACACATGGCGAAGAATTAAACTCAAGAATTTAAAAGGTGGAAAATGGAGTCAAGAAGAGTACCAAAACTTATATGATCTTGTGAATTTGGATTTACAAATGAAAATTAGCGGTGAAGAGAAAAGAAAGTCAAAGCACGGGATGTTGAGAGATAATATTCCATGGACTGCAATTAGTGAGAAATTAACAACTAGAAATGATGCATCATGTTGCATGAAGTGGTATAATCAACTGACTTCATCACTGGTGGCTGAAAAGAAATGGAGTGATGCTGACGATTATCGAATGATTGGTGCACTGTATGAAATTGATGCTGCTTGTGTTGAAGATGTTGATTGGGATAATCTTCTTGATCATAGGCCTGGTGACATTTCTTTAAAAAGATGGAATCAAATGATCAAGCACATAGGGGATTACAGGAGTAAACCGTTTGGTGAACAAGTTGACATATTGGCTAAACGTTATTGCCCGGATTTAGCAGAGACCAGAGAGGCTTGGGACGAGAAGCCTGTTGTCCCATGATGTTTGTGTTGTTTTTCTTTTCTTTTGAAGTCAGCATTAATCTCATATGTATTTCTGTTATGGTTGTCAAATAGTTTTTCAAAACACATAAATCTTGAATTTTGACCCTTTGCATGGATGTTTTCTCAGGTATGAAGACCATTGAAATACATGTTTGAAACTTCTACCTGTGCGTGGTATTGATGAATGCTTACAAAATTCATATAGATCTATTATTTACATTTAGAGAGCATACCAAGACCTGTTATATTACAAAAGCGTGCTTGTGCAGATTATATATTTAAACTAGGTTAGCTTTAAAGGTGGAAAATTTGTTGGATATAAGTCTTTCATGAGCATTGTGTATGACATCCAAGTCAGCACACACATTCATGGGATCCTGGTATAGCCTGTGACATTGTCAATGGCCAAGTATCGGATAAGTATTATAAGCTATTTTCTAAGTCTAAACAACTTATTATGACATTAATTCAAATGAAAGTACTTTCATCCTGTTGCCTCTTCTACATAACTGGAATTGTTATAATTTTATTAATCAAACAACTTTTTTCCTGTTGAGATGCCGCATGTGAAACGTGTCATGACAGGTGCCTTGATTACTACGGCATTTGATGTGTAGCTTGCTTAGAGGTACGTAAACAATTTCTTTCACTCCCCTTAGACGTTGCAGGCGTTGTGACTTGTTGCTTGCTTAGAATCTGGATCATTTTCAGGTACAGAAAAAGGTGTTTCCATGTTTATAATTTGGCCTGCTTATTACTGTTTACATGCAATCTAGATCCAGGCTTCTCTTAAAGATGCTTTATTTGATGAAAAAGATACACAAAACTTCAGGATATAAGTCATCATATATAATTTGATTTTATGAATACAAGGATGTGACAGATGAGGTAAATTGATTTTGAGGTTTCATGAAAAAGGTTCAACTCTATAGGTCGTTTTAAGTCTTTGAATCTTGGTGCTTGTAGTTTGATGCGGTCTTTCTTGGTGCTTGTAGTTTGATGCGGTCTTTTACTGAATTTCTAGTTAACCTTATGCAACTTACCGAACTATGTTTTAGAGGATGAGGGCAATACTGCATAGACTAAATAATGGGTTTATTTGGTCTAATAATACAAGGCTATGGGCTGTTTTGGGTTAAATATGAAATTTAACAGGTCTAATAGGGCAACACCCAAATTACGACAAGAGGAAAACGGGTCAGAATGAGCCTAAAATTAGAGAACGGGTAAGAATGGGTCAGAATGCCTAAAATTAAAGAATGGGTCATTCAGTTTTCTGGGTTTTTTTTCTTAGACTCTTAACCCTGGCCTGGCCATAAGAAGAGAACACATTGTCTTCTGGTACCTTTAACCTTATACTCTTCATCATGAATCTGGTTAGGCTTTTTTTCTGTAAGTATTTCTTTCATCATTTGCCCTAGTTACATGCATAAGGTTAGAAATCTTTTGTTTGATGTTTCTAGAACTTGAATCTTACATGTGGTGAACTCTCAGAGTTTTTTGATTTGCAAACTGGATTAATATCGAAAAATGAATCAGGAATAGACTTTTCTGCATCTTATTCTTAGCACACTTCTTGATCATTAGTCATTTCTTAACATCTTATTTTAGATGTTTTATGTTTCAGTTCCTGCAGGCCAAATATGCATTATGTTGAGACCACACTAATGATGAACATAAACCACATCATTTTGTATTGATTCAGTCTGAGTTTCATTTCTAAACTGTTCCTTATTGACGCACACGCGAAAACATTATCATGTCTCTGCAGACTGGTTTCCTGTTGGTCTTTCCTCAAACTTATAAAACAGGGAGGAGTAATAAACCAACATATTCATCCGTCTTACTGTTTATCTCCTATGGTGGGAGCTATACATCGCTTGGATGGGATCTGTTGGATGTTAAAAAGTTACAGTAATCCCTTGGCTAATTAAGTCTCTTACACAATAATTATTAAATGTAGCTGCTACAATAACTATTATCTTTTTCTTTCTAAAATAGCCCATTCCGAACCCATTTTGACCCGAACCAAGTTGAAACTTTTTACACGGCTGGTGTGACTCAAATTTATCATGACCTGTTACCTGACTTGACCTGCTTGGTTTGCCTGGCTTACTATGCTTACATGAAAACATGCTCAACAGAAACAGTTTGCACAACTTAATCTCAATTGTTCATCTGACCATCATGACCTATAGATTTGGATATGTGTTCACTGGACTTTAGATATGAAAAATGAGAAGTACTTGTTAGTTAACTTTACCGTGCTAATTATACTTTATTGCAGTATTTGTTTTTCTTTACTATTTAACAAAATTTTCTTTCATTGTAGTTGTCATTATTCTGAGGTCTACTTCACTTTCACTCTTGAATTTACGTAAATACACAATATTTACACGTTTGTTTAATACACCTTAACAAAGAAATCATTTATAACTAGCATACTTGATTATGTTAAAGAAACCTTTATGCATCTCATGTAGACTGAGTTTAAGATTCAAATTCCAACATATTGTTTTTAGGATATTTAATTGTACAAGTTTTTATACAAAATGGTTGTACTAAGTTAATTCTAAATTCACAACCCATATCTCATTTTTATGTGAGTGGGTGTCCTATATTATAGGGGATGGTTGTGAGTGAAGGAGAAATAAAATTTATGGGGGTTAAGCCCCCATAAAGTTTTTAATATTTTAAAAGTGATTGTGAGTAGATGAGAGAGAAAAAGTAATGATTAAAGTATGAAAAAATTTTATTTAATTGAAAATGATAAAAAAAATATATGTTTTTATTGTAATTACATGGATGGGGATGGGGATGGGGATGGGGGATGGATTGTGAATGCTCTTTAGCCCCTTTTTTTAAAGATGCTTGTTAGTGATGTACAAACGAAATAGAGTTAATTTCAGTTTTACTCCTTAAGATTTAACTAAAGTAACCATTTTCCTTCAAATTAAAAACATCAATTTACCTCCAAAAGTTTCATATGTTGTTTCAATTTCACTCCAAAAGTTTTATTATTTTGGATAAAACTAAAACAACTAATGAAACTTTTGGATTAAAATTGAAACAATTTATGAAACTTTTGGAGATAAATTGATGTTTTTAATCTTTTGAAGGAAAATAGTTATTTTTAACAAACCTCAAGGAGTAAAATTGAACTTAACTCAAAGAAATAAGAAGCTTTGTTGACTCCATCTTTTCTTCTTTGAGTTCTATTCCTCGATCTTAGATGCGTCTATTATATCTAAATCATTACGTAGGTAATCTCATTTTCTCTAAACATAAAAAATTCATTCCATGCACCTCTTCTTCTTTTTTCATTCTATTCCTTCTTCCATTTTTAGTTACTAACACCACCCACCCACCATAACCACCATCGGCTACCACCACAACCATTCACCCACCACAACAACCACCACCACCATTGTAGCTAGCCACCACCTTCACCATCGTCGCCCACCACCACCACCGGCCACCAAGATCGATCGTTACCAGCCACAGCCGCCAGCACCGGCCACCACCACCCCTCGCCATTGGGAACTACCATCGGCAGTTACCACAATAATCACTTTTGTATTTCATTCATTTATCTTTTTCTACCTAACAAACAACACAGAATGTTAATTCATTTCATTCTCACGTGATAACTAAACATTACAATCAAATGTATTTTATTTCATTCGCTCATTCATTTCATTTCATTGTTCATTCGTCCATTTAATTACCTTATACAAATCATACTTTAAATTTGTTCAACATGCCTCAGGTGATGCTTGAAGCCACTACCTCACGAACAAAGATCATGCACCTTTGCCACTAGATTACGTATTTAAGCACTGAGCACATATAGGCCAATAATGTAAGGAGGCCTAAAAGTTTAAGGGAAATACCTATACATACCCGTGTAACTTGTTACACCCAGTTATAGGTTTGATCGATGATAATTGTTTTAAACAAGTATCAATATAGTATACATTTCTGGGGCTAAAAACAAAGACCTTCATCAATATATTATTCTTAAAAACCTAGGTCTTGGACTAACAATATAAACAAAGTTGTTTATTGTTTTCCAGAAAACAATTTAATTAACCGAAAAAAAATTAATTGTAAAAGAGCCCATTCAATGATAAACAAGCAACAACATATTAAAGTAAATAGAAAAATCAATTGCAAATATAGATTAAATCAAAATAGGCAACAATAGATTAAATTGGCAAAAAAATAATAGTAGATTAAAGAAATCAAACATAAATCAATACCAGACAATAAAGTTAGTAAATTACATAATAAATAGCAAAAGAGAATTTAGAATTGATAAATCTAAAATAACAGTCTCCAGATAATATTTGATAAACTTTTGATAAATCAAGTTTCGTAAGTCGACCTCGATAAACTAGGTTTCGTAAGTCGACCTTGATAATATTCAATTATTTTGTTATCATTCCTCATTTATCTCTAAAAACACAAATATTAATTGAATAATCATATATATTTTCAGCTTGTAATATAAATAAATATAATATTTTTCTTATCAATTATGAATGCCCTTAAAAATTAAAGGCCTAAAACGATTGATTTAGTTGTTTGTCACGTAAAAGGGCCCGTATATTTGAATTGTATCTTGTATACGTGTCTATTCAACCTCGTATCGCCCTAGTACGTATTTATCTACGTATACACAGATAATCATGATTTGAATTTCGAAAACATAAAATGCTAAAATTACAAGATACACCAAGTAAAAATATAGATAGGCTGTAGGCATGAGACGGCCTATATTTAATAGGCTCTTGGCCAAAATAAATTAGATTCGGCCCATAACATATTTTAAGTGGACCCAAAATTATATTTAAGTGGACCCATGTTATTCATGAAAAGCCCGTACATGATGCTTGTGCTGTTGTGGCGTTGTGCGTCTGTGCGAACGGGTTAGCCCTACCTGAGAGATGTACGAAACAGGTTGAAACTGGGTTGGAAACCGGTTTGTGTTGGGTTAACAAAAGTCAAAACCGGTTTTCTAATAACTGGTTCGGGTTGAAATCAGTTTGGGTGTGGGGATGGACCAGTTCGGTTTGTGTTTCACCATATAAGGTTAAGAACCGATCTTAAACCTATGGGTTGGGTCAGGTTAGAAACGGTTTGGATGAAACCGGTTTGACAACCATGTAGGGTTGCAGTTTCGGACATTAGGTCGGTCTTTTTGTCCATCAATACCCCAATCTTCAGTTCACTTATTCTCTTTTATAGTTCAACACTTCTCTCTTTACATATCTTCATCTATTTCAACATTTTTAGTCTCATCGTTTCCATGTCGTATCAAGCATATGAATGGTAACTTGAGAACATTAAAACTGGTTTTTGGGTGATGGTGCATGTTGTTTTCCTTTTGAAAATAAAAGATATTTGCAACTGTTTCATCCGTTTTATTTATAATTGTCAAATTTTGACTTGATTGATATTATTTGTTGTATCTAGGCCCCTTTGATCCGTTTCAGCTAAAATTTCTTTCGACCATTAAATATTATTAACTGTATTTTGATTCGTTTCGATTACAATTGCTAAACTTTGGCCTGTTTGATATTATTCATCATATTTTGACACGTTCTAATTACAATTGCTATATCTAAACTCATCTAAATTTTGGTTTGTTTACCAGTTCTTTCAAACGACTGTTTTTTTAAAGATAACTGTAAATTTGATGTATCAACCGATGAAGTACTTGTGAGTGTTTGAATGGTTTAAGATTGTGGAATTTTATTGTTTTAATTACTTAAAGTGAAAAGAAAGTCAAAACATTGGTTGGGACAAATGATTATAACTTATAAGCTGGGAGTAAAAGTCGTGTATACACTCCTTTCCCTTTCTAAAAATATTTGACTTAAAAAAGGTGTACATGCTACGCATAATGCTAGAGGCTTACATCGTCGATCAAAACAAATCAAATATTCTATATTTTTCACGTATGGATTCATATTTAAAACTCTTACAATCTTTTTATTATTCATTGTAGCAATTGGTTAATGACCTTTAATTATTAAATCACCAAAATGGGTTAACAAACTTTCAATTGGGTATCATCTATAGCAAATTTACCCCCCACCCAACTCCGCTAACAAAAAAAACTAGCAACGAATTCTCTTAAATATATTTTATGGCTTCGTCGTGATTTTTTTAGATTAATTTCAGTTTTACTTGTTAAGGTTTAATTAAATTAACTTTTTTCCTCCAAAAGATTAAAAACATTAATTTACTTACAAAAGTTTACTACGTTGTTTCAAATTCACTCCAAAAGTTTATTATTTTCGATAAAATTAAAACAACTAATAAAACTTTTGGATTAAAATTAAAATAATTTATGAAACTTTTGAAGGTAAATTGATGTTTTTAATCTTTTAAAGAAAAATAGTTATTTTTAACAAACCTCAATTAGTAAAATTAAACTTAACTCATTTTTTTATAAACTAGTATTAAAACTCACGCGTTGCGTCAAATCAACAACACCATAAAAAAATTCATGTCAAAAAGTTGCTGAGAACATACATATGCATTTGAAACTTTATATAAAAAACTAAACCACCGCAAACTCTAGAGCTTTGCACTGGGGATGATGACAATATTCCAAAATTTTAGTAAAAACTAAAACCACAAAAAATATTTATGTTGAAGTGCTAACTAAAATATATACGCTGTAACAAAAAAAAACCATAACTATTATAAAAATTAACGTTTATAAAAAAAGTTATTAGATTTTAATAATCTCAGCTTTCATTTATTGCCCGAGATTAATCCTAACTCAAGATATATATACAGACACTTCCAATTTTGAACTTATTTTATTCGAAAGATCCCTTACTAACCAATAGTTAACCTCATTAGTTTTTTGCTTACGTTGACTGCTTTTATGGTTAAAACACTAATTAGAAAGTTGACGTCTACCATCAGGTTGGTCAAACAAAAACTCTCGCACCCTAAAACATATCAATCTCCACCTTCTAATTTGAACCACTTGACTTGTTTAAGGTAGATTTAAATTATATGGAGGCTAAACAACAGAAAGCGGACCTAATAGAGGTTAGGTGGACCCGAAATAGAAAATTGGCTTAAGTTGACCTCATTTCATTAAAAAAAACTAACTAGTGTTAATTCTCAGTTAGTAAATAGATCATTAAATGAAAATACACTTAAAGTTGATAGTGTCTGTATATATTTTTGAGTTGTAATTAATCACATCAAATAAATAAAAGTTGAAATTATTAAAATTAAATAAACCTTATAAAAATAAACACATTGTAACGGAAAAAAATAACTATTTTTTCATAATACTATAAAAATAATATAAAGCTATTTTAAGAACTTATATATGCTTTAGGTAATTAGTCCGTCTTTGGTTTATAAAAAAAAATTCTAAATAACTAAAAAATCCATTCATAAATTATTTTACTCACCAAAATAAAATGGGTTATTAGATTTTAATAATCTCAAGCTTCATTTATTAGTCGAAATTGATCCCAACTCAATAAATATTCGTAGACACTCCTAAATTTAAACTTATTTTCCTCAAACGATCCCTAACTAACCGAGAGTTAACATCCGTTAGTTTTTCTAATAAAATGGGACCAATAATTAGCCATCTTTCAACTTTGTCGCCGCACAACCTCCATCAAATCCATTTTTCGGTGTCTAGCCTCCAACGTCACCTGAAATCGACCTTTAATGAGTCAAGTGATTCAGATCAAAAGGTAGAGATTGACGGGTTTAAGGGTGCAGAAGTTTCAGATTGACGGACCAAATGGTTGATTTCAACTTTCTGGTTAGTGTTTTGGCCATATAAATAGTCCACGTCATTAAAAAACTAACGGTGTTAACTCTCAGTTAGTAAGGGATCGATAAAGAAAAATAAGCTTAAAATTAGGAATGTCTGTAAATACTTTCTGAGTTGGGATTAATCCTGACCAATAAATAAAAATTGAAATTATTAAAATCCAATAACCCAAATTAAATCATTAACTATAAATTACGTAGCAAAGTCAGTGGGGTTTTCACCGGCCTTGCCACGTGTCATCGTCTGATTGGACTGAAACTTTTTGTATTTTTTTATATTTTGAAATGGGTTAACAGTAAGTAATTGTACTGTAGTTTGGTGCAATGACAATATTCATTCCCTTAGTGCTCAAACCAGCAATAGATCGTGGTTTCAAACCCCGCACTCTATTGCTTTTTACTTTTTTGGCTTTTTTAATTTTCTTACATTATTTTTATTTAAATTACTTTTTTTCTTTTGCTTTTTAATATCTATTTCATTTAAATTACTTTTTCTAATTATTAGGTTGCACGGAGCGTAACGCAGATTACATACGCGTCGCAACGTGTCGTTAAATCATACAACTCCACCGCAACACACGGTCTTTACAATTAAATTACTTTTTTAAATTCGGACTTTTTATGTATGTTTCAAGTTTGGCTTAATTATATTCGTAAATGAGTCAGGTTTGCGTAATAATTCGAAAATGAGTTGCGACGATTGAAATATATACTTTACCACGTCACTTACGGCTCTGCTGTAAAGCACGACGGGTAAAAAAACTAGTTATATTTATGAAGTAAACAGGTCTTGAGGTGGTGGCAACATCATAAAAAAAAATAAAAATAAAAAATAAAAAATAAAAAAAACATGTGTAAAGTAATTGTGAAGGTCTACATGAGGCCACGTAGACCAATTAAACTCTAATCACTGTAGACAATAAACTACTAGTTGCTATAATTATAATGTAGTTTTGAAACGGGGTGCTTGATGTATGAGGACCTCTTATAGTCGGTTTTAATTTTTAAAAATCTTATTAGTTAGTTGCTAATATTAGTATATATAGAATAACATGTTATTTTCGATCATAAAACCTGTCATTTAATTTAAAAAATTTTATCCTTGGATTTTATACAAGTTTTTACTTAAGAATCTCTAACTGAAATCAAGACGCGTGATATCGTATCGATAATTATTTAACACAAAACTATGTATAACTAATATAAGTCTTAAGGGGACATTCTGATGATAAAGGAGTGTATTTCTCAATCAAATTGTCGTAGGTTTAAATGATGTAAAATGCAAGTGTGGTAATTTTCATAGATAGTAAGGGTACTTTATGTTTCTATGATCTTAAACACTTGATCTAACTTGTGAAGTTTTATATAAGTTATAAAAAAATATAAATAGAATTAATAAACTATAAACGCGTCGAACTTGAGCTTTTTTACGTCAAAACGAGTTGAACTCAGGCTCGACTCTACTCATTTACACCCTTATCCAGGTTATCCACCAACATGAAGCCATCAACCCACCAATAATCCGAAAAGGCTTCGGATGTCTAACTTATTGTAACGTTTAATTGTGTAATATTTAACTAAGTGTTTTTAAATTAAAAATTAAAAATTTTCTCCCTTAATAATATTATATTTCAATGCATTGGAAGGATATTTGGTTAGGTATAGAATCATCAAAAATATTGCCTCGCAACTGAGAGGGTTAAAGTGGGCAATAGTGATCAATTGCAATATATTGGAACCGGTGTTGTGAGCTGTGAGGAAACAGTGCATGCTTGCTCTGATATATATGGTCAGTGGTGTTCATCGGATAGGATAACAGATTATTCGGATCGGATTATTTGGATTTGAAAATCTTATAAAACTATCTGAAATCCGACCCAATCCGAATAAGAATATCTCTATACAATCCGAATCTATCTAAATTCAATTCGGATTGGATTCTTATATATTCGAATAATTTGAATTTATCCAGATAATCCAAATAAACCAAATAATAATTTTTTTTATTTTTTTGTTCCTATTTTTTTGGCAAATTTTTTATTTTATTAATATTTTATGAGTTTAAAATCACAAAAAATGTATAAAACTAAAAAATACAAATTTGACTTGAACACAAATTAAAATATAATAGACAATTGTATAGAACCTGAAGGATAGAATCTTTAATTTAAAGCAATAATCGATTATTGTATAATTGTTTAAGATTGGAGTAGTAGAACGTGTTAAGATTCTTGAGTATTGATTTTAAAACATAATATATAGTTGGGTAATAAGTATTGGGGTAGAAACTTAGTTGAATTTTTATTCAAATTAATCGGATATCCGAATAACCCGAATAAAAAATTATCCAAAAAAAGAATTTAGATTCGGATGAAACCAGATCCGAATAAGGGTTCGGATCGGTTTAGTGGAATTCGGATATGAATCGGATTTCGAATATCTATTTTTTTAACACCTCTATACATGGTATTTTGGTTTGTATGGGAAACTAGGACACGAAGTTGTTTCGCAAAGAAAAGTCCTCCCCCTCTTCGATGACATATGAGATAAAAACCCAGTTTATTCTTATAGATTAAAAATAAATCAAATGGTACTCCTACAGTCCTACTCATTAGCGGCTTTTTAATACTTATAATTCGATATTTCTATTTGTTGTATTTGAATCATGTATCTTCAATTTTCTCATGACTTTTCTATCTATTTAGTAATCATCCTTCGATGTTAAAAAGTGTTTTACTGTTTTCTATTAAATATGTTTAAATTAAAATACTCTAAAGAAAACAATCTTTTATAATTGTCAAACTTATTAAATACATAACAGTTACACACCAATCAACCATTATTGTAATGAAAATGACTTAAATCCAGTATCATGAGAAACTCAAGAGCTTATTGGACATTGATTAGGGAGTTTCTTAATTAAAGAATTAACATTAATTTGGCACTATGAATAAATCCAAGCTTTGACTTGTGAGTGGTGGCAAGGATGTCTCACTATACAAGACCCATCTCTCTCTCACACATATACAAACACACACACATAAGAACAGACTTCCAAAAGCTGCCCCAAACTGTCAGAATATAAAAATGCTAAACAAGAAAATGTATACAACTTTTCTTTAATTTTCTTTTTTCTTCTTATTTCAATTTACCATTTCTGTTTTTCAGGGATTAAACCCCATCTTTATCCATCCATTCATCCATCTATCCGTCTCTTCAAGATCCTGCAACTCCAGATCTGTGGATTTTAGAACCCTAGATCAGTTTTCACTGATGCAACCCTCAATTTCAGGTAACGTTTCATCTTTTTGCTTATTGATCACTGGGTATTTCAAGAATTTGTAGAATTTGAAGTATTTCGACCTAATGAGTTTGGTTTGTTCTTATTATCTAATAATTTGAGCTAATTTCGCCTGAATTTGCTCCAACCTGCTTTCTTGCTGTTGGAATGTGTTCGTAATTGACATTGGGAAGAGGGTTTTGTGAAATATTTGATTTGTTTGTTTTATGTATAAAAGTTTTGATTTTTTTAACCTTTTATGTTTTAAATCTTGTTCATTGAGGGTAATCAATCGACAGACATGATTTTTTTTGTATTTTAATTGTGGGCTTTTGTGGGGTTGTATTTTCTTGATTCAAAGTGTCAAGTACTGCTTAAATTAATCATTTTTTAATGGTGAAAATGATTGTTTTCTTTGTCTGTATTTAGTAAAATCAAGCAAAGAGTTTGACTTCTGGAAGTGATTTTGGGGTTGGTGGATCATGGGTTGTGTTTGTGGCAAGCCATCTGCCATTGAAGATAGCAGAGAGAGTCCAAAAGACAGATATGGTGATAAAGGTTCATCAGAATTGAGGGTAACTAGGGTTACATCATCAAGAAGAGAAGATGCCTACAGGGTGAAAACACAATTGGATAATAATGGTGGACCAATGCTGATTAATAAGCATGTTAATGGCTCGGTCAGACTGCGAGGGGATAATTATGAGAGGAAAAGGGACCAGAAAGAGGCTATTGTTCCCACACACCATCCTGCCATGGGCAGTGTTCCTAGAGCAACCGAAGGAGAACAGGTTGCCGCTGGTTGGCCGCCATGGCTCGCGGTGGTTGCTGGTGAAGCTATCAAAGGTTGGGTGCCCAGAAGAGCGGATTCTTTTGAGAAATTGGATAAGGTTTGCTTCCTCTTTTATGATTGACTGATTGTAGATTATTGTTTCTTAATGTATGAACATGATGCATTTTTATGCAAGTCTGTGTGCTATGAACCCTAGAGGTAAATTGTGCAGGTGTTTGGATGTGTGATTTAAAGGTAATTGTGCAGGTGTATTTAGCACTTAATGTGTAAATCATGATTGCAAAACAATATTACTTATATATATCTCATATCTATAAATAAACAGTTTACGAGGTTGTATGAATTAAAAATAGACTTTGGCTGACTTTCAACCCGTTCGGGCCATTCTTCTTTAAACTTTTTGTATGACCTGTCTGAGGTAACACACATTCAGATACTATTAACAAGTAAATAGATCAAAATCCCTACATGTAATAATGTGTTACTTTTTTCATAAGCTGATAATAGTTTTCGTGCCTTTTTTCAGATTGGGCAAGGTACATATAGTAATGTCTATCGGGCCCGTGATCTAGATCAGGGTAAAATTGTTGCTTTAAAGAAAGTAAGGTTCGACAATCTCGATCCTGAGAGTGTGCGGTTTATGGCCCGTGAAATCCACATTCTTCGCAAGCTTAATCATCCAAATGTTATAAAACTAGAAGGTCTAGTAACTTCTAGAATGTCCTGCAGTTTGTACCTTGTTTTTGAATACATGGAACATGATTTAGCAGGGCTTGCTTCTCACCCAAGCCTCAAGTTCACAGAATCACAGGTTAATAACAAATCATTTAAAAACAATAAACGCGTTATCTACTTATCTTTTGTATACTGTTAAAATGATAACTAAATTATATTATTTTTATAGGTTAAATGCTACATACGACAACTGTTACACGGTCTTGATCATTGTCACAGTAATGGTATCCTTCATCGTGACATAAAAGGTTCAAACCTGTTAGTCGATAATAATGGTATTTTAAAGATAGCAGATTTCGGTCTAGCAAGCTTCTTTGACCCGAGTCAAAGTCAACCGTTGACCAGTCGTGTTGTGACATTATGGTATAGACCACCTGAACTTCTACTCGGTGCTACTTATTATGGCACTGCTGTTGATCTATGGAGCACCGGTTGCATAGTTGCTGAATTATATGCTGGCAAACCGATAATGCCAGGAAGAACAGAGGTAAGTTATATTAATATTTTTGATAATAATATTACATTTATGTAATTTATTTGTTTAATTGTAGGATTTGTGGATTGTAGGTAGAGCAGCTGCACAAAATTTTCAAGCTTTGTGGATCACCATCTGAGGATTATTGGAGAAAGTCAAAACTGCCTCATGCTACCATTTTTAAGCCTCAACAACCGTATAAACGAGTCGTTGCAGAAACATTTAAGGTGTTTCCAGGACCCGCGTTAGCTCTCCTGGAGACTCTTCTTTCTATAGATCCTGCTGATCGCGGGTCTGCAGCTTCGGCTTTGAAGAGTGAGGTGTGCTTTTCTTTAAACATATTTGGTTTTGAAACTGATTATCTGAATATATACAAATTTTTTTTTTTAATTTTTTATAACTATTTACAGTTTTTTACTACAAAGCCATTTCCTTGTGATCCTTCAAGCTTACCAAAGTATCCTCCTAGTAAGGAATTTGATGCTAAAATGCGCGATGAAGAAGCTAGGAGGTACGCGTTACAACTAACTTTTTTTTTTCTTTTAATATATGTTGCCCCAAATAAAGGCTATGATATTTTATATTTTGCTAATGTTTAAAATATATTACTGTAAATTGATAGGCAAGCTGCTGCTGGAGGCAAGGCTCACCAACCCGACCCAGAAAGAAGGCCCACAAGGGAGTCTCGGGCCATTCCCGCACCTGAAGCGAACGCTGAACTTGCATCATCTTTGCAGGTTAATCTTGATTAAAGTTTTTAATATTAGTCAAATACCTAAAATGCCCTTGATTATCGATATGTGAGTATGTGAATACAGAAAAGACAAGGGCAGTCGTATTCGCGTAGTGAAAAGTTCAACCCGCAGCATGAAGATTCAGCTTCCGGGTTCCCAATTGACCCACCAAGGCCTTCTCAAGCTATGGAAGAAGATCAAACCAATAATCTGCATAAGCGGGCTTCACATTCTGGGCCATTGGTCCAACGGGCCGCCTGGTCAAAGGTCGGGAAAAAGGTCGAGTCAAACGGGGCGGATCTATCAGCAATGTCAGGGTTAGTAGCTGCTAGGAAAAGTATGTTGTATGAAGACCGAAGAGACAGGGACAAAACCGGAACTTCACAACAACATCCACGGTTGATAAGTCGGTTTCCTGGTTCACTTAAAGAAGCTTCATCAAATGCTGCAGGACCTCCAGATGATGATGCAAGAACGGTTAATAAAGATCCGGTTAACGTAAGTTCTTTTATTTAATTCAAAAAATATTATAAACTAAAGGGTTAGGATCATTTGAGAACTCACAAATATCTTAAGAACTACGAGAACTCTTATCAACACAATTTTTTTATGGTTCATACTGAAAATGATTGAAATTATAATGTTTAATCATCTCTCTTGAAATTCAAAATAAATAAATAAATAAATAATGAATGAAATTTTAATCTACACATGCGTAAGTCATACATAGGCTATAATATCTACACATGTATAGCTAAACAAATAAAAATTTAAAAACCTATGAAAACATTACTTTGATGGTTTTTATTGTATATAAAGCATAAACGTACACAAATATGTGTTAAAAGTATATAATTTATAAAATGTGAACTTTTAATATTAGTTCTTGCAGATTTTAAGATATTTATGAATTTTTATATGATCAAACTCATAAATCATAAATCTATAAAGCAAATTGTCAAATTTATCCTTGGTCAGATTGGGTATGGATCGAAGGGCAGCAAGATTCATTACTCGGGCCCACTACTAGCGCCATCTGGGAAAGTAGACCAGATGCTGAAAGACCATGATCGTCAAATACAAGAAGCTGTAAGGCGTGCACGCGATAAAACCAAGGTGAGGAAAGTCCAGGGAGGGAATACATTCTTTTCGGGTCGTTGACTGGATATCTGTTTATACTATCAACAGGAACACGGGTTATGAAGAAACTGTAGGCAAATATTCATGCATAATGAGCTAAATGCTTTAAACTTTTTTTTACCTGTCATCTTCTGTATAGTGGTGTCGGGGTGAATTGTGAGTCGATGGTTGTTCTGTCCCCGGTGTATGGGAGATGATGGCGTGAGTGGTCGGTGATGTCGGATCTGAGTTTGAAGAATGTAATGTAATCTGTTTATTAAGCAATTGTGGTTCCTAAGGTTGATATTTGGTTTCATTTTTAGCCATTTTGTTTTTGGTCTATTTGGCTGTTTTGCAAGGGCATTTATGTAATTTCATTTTACACAATCGTAAATAATGCGCAAGTGTTCGATTCTAGTTAGATTTTAGTTCACATAGGAGTTAGGACAAACACATTTCATAAGGCTCTTGTATGCCTGAGGTCCAGGGTATCCCAGCGGCTTGGGTCTAATTCTTTTTTTACAAAAGGTTTTAACGGCTTAAACCTATGGCCTTTAAATCATGTGAAAACAACTTTTTTGTGGTTATGTGAACAATTTTACCATTGCCATTTCACTAGTTATAATTAATTAATTATGAATCACACAAATAAACATGTTCAGAGAGTTACATATTATGCCTAGTGTTATCATGATCTTCTGCATGTGTTTCCCTTCCTAAAGCCTCATGTGTTTCTTGTGTACCCTATCATATAGTGACAACGGGCATCTACTAGTATAAATAATTAGTAACGTACTAATTGCCTTTTTTCCACCGATAAGTATTTCTTTCCGTGGAAACATTTAGTAAAGCTTTTAATACATTCTAGCCTTCATGTTTTTCTACCATTGTTACATTATATTGTCAACGGTTGCTAAAAATGTTGCATTGTTTATTTACTATATACTGAATAATTTTATTCAATATAATAATTAAACAATTAAAGTGAAACGGGATTATTAGAATGCTAAAAGAGAGTTGTGATATAATGTTGCAAGATATAAGAACTTGAAAACATAATCAAGATACAACTTTGAATTATATATGAGAACTATGATCCATAACCGTTATTAACTGTTTAAACTATGAGAACTAAAATTACATTTGATGTAACGTTGAGGTTACTATACGAAAACTATCAACCATTACACAATTCTTTTTTTGATAGCAAGTCTTTTCTGATTACATCTTCTATTTTAACAGTCTTTTTATACGCGATATGAACTTTGGTGGATGGTCATTGAATGTGTTGTTAGATCAATTTAAACGCATGTTTGTCTATCATTCCATAGCTAAGTTGCTATACTCGGTCAATGCAATGTTAAGACATTAAGAAGCATAAATCTTAAGGACTGACTTCATATTCTTTAAAAGGAGGGAAACTTCTGACACTTTTTAATATATAGATTATAATAAAACAAACTTTTTAAAACCATATGGCATTCTTTTAATCTATCTTTTTGCCACTTGTCATTATTTTAGACATTATCATCTCATTTTTTTCCTCCAAAAGGATATTATTATAATTTAAAGAGTGAAATGCTATTTTCGTCCCTGACGTTTTGTTGAATTTGCCATTTCAGTCCAAAAACTTTTTTTTTTTGTCATTTCAGTCACTGTAGTTTACCAAATGTTGACATTTTCATCCACTCCACTAACACCGTTAAAACTCTGTTAAATATGAGGGTATTTTAGTATTTTTGAGCACCCTAATTATCCAATTAAAACAAATTAATCAATTAATATTTAATTAAAAATAAAAAACACATGAAACGACTAGTGAGACCAGCCGCTTCGATTTAAAAGTTTCGATTAACTCTAACCCATGTTTTTCGATTGAGGTTTGCCGTGAGATTTTAATTAATTTTCACGTTTTGTTCGAATGTGTATGGTTATTTGATTGAGGTCTGTTGTAGAATTGAGGTTTGTTGTTGACATTTTTTATTTGATTGAGGTCTTTGATTGAGGTATTTAAACGTGACAGTAGCAGTCCTCAATAAAACAAAAAGTGATAACATTAGACCTCAATCGAACAACAATACACGTTCAAGCAAAACGTGAAGATTAATTGAAATCACACAACAGACCTTAATCGAACAATATGTGTTAGAATTAATCAAAACGATCGGTCTCAGGAGTCACTTCATGTGTTTTTTTAGTTTTAATTGAATATTAATTGGATAATTAGGGTGTTAAAAAAGACTAAAATACCCCATATTTAACGGAGTTTTAACAGAGTTTTAACGGAGTTAATGGAATGGATGAAAATGACAATATTTAGTATACTACAGTGACTGAAATGGCAAAAAAAAAGTTTTTGGATTGAAATGGCAATTTCGACAAAACGTCAGGGACGAAAATGACACTTTACTCTAATTTAAATATTAAAATTAATTTCTCTCTCTTATTAAAGATCAATTTTATTAATTGCAATATTTTTCTCTCATTTAAATTTTTTAAAATCAATGTATCTTTTTCAATTTATATTTTATTAAGAAAATAAAAAATCATATTTTTTAATAAAAATAGAACTAATAATAAAACTTTTTTTATACAATATGAAATTTTCAAAAACACTAAATCTTTTTGAAACAAAATATTTTAAATTCGGCCTTTTTTTAAAAAAATATAAAAAATATGAACTTTTCTAAAAACAATCTTATTAAAACAACCAGAATAATTACAAACAAGAGTTTTTAATAAACAAGATTTTTAGAAAAATAAATTCTTTTATAAAAGAATCTTAATACGAATGTTTAAAAATGAAACTATTTATATAAGAGAGTTAAAAAAAATATCATACTGTAAATCTTTATGTTTATTACTAACTATAATCTGTTTAATAAATGGGTTTCTAGCCTATCTATCTATATATCTATCTGTCTGTTTGTCTATCAATCTATCTATAATAAGGAAAAATAAGATAATATGTGACGCAATCGTAAGCATAATCATACTAACTTTTTTATTTCTCTCTGTTATTAAAACTGATATTGAATACTAATAATATTACTCATAACATTTTTAAATTAAAAAAATATATAATTTAATAAATTAAAAATCTATTTATTTTAAATTAAAAACACACTTTTTAAAAACAAAAAGGCAACGAACTTTATAAAAAAAATCATTTTACTTAAAACAAAATATTTACAAACCATAAATTTTTTATAAAATAAAAGTTTAAGAAAAATATATTATTGTATATTTACTTAAAGTAACTATTTATAAGTAATTATAATCATAGTTTATCTTTAAACATAGTTTTATAATTCATAAATTTTTTTACTAATTATTTAATAATTTATATATTCAACCCGTGTAACAACGGGGTACTAACCTAGTGGGAAATAAACTAGAAGAATGCTCTGTCATTTTATACCACGTGTCATGATAATTTACAACTAAAAGTTTCTGGTAAGTTCATAACTTTGCATGACATCACTCATCTCATTAACCATACGAACCAACTAGAAATGACAATTACTGAGTCATTGTGATCTCAGTAGGCTTATAAATGAATCAAACGTTCAGCGAATAGTTTTTGAAGTCTATGGGGGGAGATTCATTCATGTTCGTTCGTTTATTAAATGAACGAATATAAATAAGAAATTCATTCGTTAAGTTTAATGAACGAATATAAACAAAAGTTGCGTTCGTGCGTTTATGTCCGTGAATGTTCGATAATATGGTTGTTTATGTTCAGTTGTGTTTGTTCATTTAAAGATTTATATTTATATTTTACTAGGTTTGAGGTTTAAATTTTATGAAACCCTAGTTAATGTGTCTCCATCAACATCCCCATTTAATCATTTTCAACTTCAGGTTATTTAAAGCGTGACAAACAAAGTTTGATAAGGTTTCATTTGTGTTCGTTCGTTTATGTTCATGAACATTTGTTTATGTTTGTTAATTACTCTTATATTAATACAAGTGTAATTGAACATTTATAATAATAATATTTAAATAATAAAAATAATATATTTATTTATGAAATTATATAACTATAATAATAATAATAATAATAATATAATATTGTTTATTAAATTCAAATCTGTCAGGTCAGTTTTAACGTGTCACATTGACCCTCTTATGTTTCTAAAATTATGAGCTATCTCAGTATAATTTTTACTTAAAAAACTAATTTTTTACGATCGTAGTTTGAATATATGTTGGTATGAGTCGAGTCAATTTGTTTTTGTGCATATTTTTATATACGTTTTGAGATTATCTATATTTCGACGTTTGCCTACGAGTTGACGTAAGTTTTATTCAAAAATCAATCGGGTCAAATATAGAACGTTTTCTACTCTACGTTTTAATGTAAATTTAGTTTGGAAACGAGTCGGGATAATTGTAATCTATGTGTTTTTTTATGTACCTTTTGACTTGGTTTACGTTTCAACATAGTTTTGTTTGGAAAAAAAGCGGGTCAAGTATGATACGATTTCGTTCAATAGTATAAATTTGAGTTATTTTACTGTTCGACATGAATTTAGTTTGAAAACAATTCGAATATATATTTTATTACGCAACATACAATCTCGCCGCAACGCGCGGGTGGTAAAAAACTAGTTTGTATTGTTTGTGTTCATTTATGTTCGATTAGTATTCATGAACAGTTCATTTCCTTAATAAACGAATACGAACAAAAAATCTCGTTCGATGAGTGTTTGTAAATATTTCATAAACAACTTTATTTTCTTAATAAATAAAGTCAATAAACATGAATTATTTGTTCGTGTTCGTTTGGTTCGTTTACGGTATTAAGTAACTGTTTTTTTCTTTCTTTACACGTCCCTTATTTCCAGTTTTCTCTCTTTAAATGAACCCGAGGAAAACGTAAATTCCTTCGTCATTGAAGTTTTCATTCCGATCATGGATCTCGATGAAGACGCTCATGAGGTTTGTGTTGTTCCATTTCCCCATTTTCTTACTTCTGCAGAGAATCGTACCTAATAATAATTTGAAGTTTTATTATCTTAATTGGAAACCCTAATCCAGTTCTTACGTCATCCGATTAGTGATTATCTTAATCACATTCATATTAGTTGACTTGACTATCATCCAATAACCTACCAAATTCACGTGGCCTTGTCCCTCCCAAAATCAATGATCCTGTTAATCGCATGTATTTAATCTTATTATAATAATGCTACAATGCCTGCATCACAATTCTTCAAGGATTGAAGGTTTAGAGGACATGAATGTGCCACGTACGTCATGTAGAAAACAACCACAAACGAGTGGATTACAGATGATGGGCCACCCTAGGGTTTCAAATAGGGAATTGTATAATATTATCACATCTGGTTTTTGTTCATTCCCGAAGAAGTAAACAAATAAACAATTCATTTTTTTATTCATTTTAGTTCTATACTCACTGATGTCAGGAACACATTGTTCTTTTTCATGTGGCTGTGGACAAAAGGTCACTGTTCTTCATTTAAAGATCTGATTTTTGAGGTTCTCGTGCTTTTATAACTGTATATATAAGTGTGTAACTACTTTCTTTTGTTATGATCTTTGTGTAGATGGTGGGTTTGATCTGTTGATTGAAGTGAATCTTGATTTGGGTGAGTGTTAAAGATTGTTGCTTTGAATGAGGTGTTGATGTTTAGAGTTTTGTTGGTCATGGTGTCTGCAAGATTGTAAAATGTTCATCTAAGTTGAGATTGAAGATGTTGCAGTGAGAGGATTGTGTAGTGATTTTTTATGTTTATGAAGCTATAGGTGGATAAACATGGAGAATTCATCTGAGTCTGATTGGCAGAGGTCTGGTAGCTCTAGAGGGTTGAATTCTTCAGCAGTCTCAAGCAGATATCCCACAAGAATTCCTACAAGCAACGTCAGGTTCTCTGGTGATACAGATCAAGATTCTAGGATCATAGCTGGAAGAACAGAGAAACATGTTTTGGGTCATTTGAATCAGGTTGGAACTCAATTTGGTTACTTTAAGGAAGATGATGGTGCAGTTATCCCGCCAGTGGGATCCAAAGATGTTAGCTTGAGACAGTGGTTAGATAACACCAACCGAGTTGTTAATGCACTTGATTGTTTGCATATATTTATGCAAATAGTTGAGATTGTGAATTTAGCTCATTCTCAAGGATATGTTGTGCAAAATGTGCGACCTTCATGTTTTGTGTTATCATCTTTCAATCGTGTGTCGTTTATAGAATCAGTATCTTGTTCAGATTCAGGTTCAGGTTCAGGTTCAGGTTCGGATTCTTGCAATGATGAATCGAATAACCAGACAGCTGAATTCACAGGATTGTTATATCCATCGGGTCAAAACCATCTTGAGATTAGTTCAAACCCGAGGAGATCATCAGAAACCAATCCATTCCCAATGAAACAGATACTGCAAATGGAATCCAATTGGTACACTAGCCCAGAGGAAGCTGCTGGTGCTGCAAGTTCTTGTGCTTGTGATGTTTATCGATTAGGTGTTCTTCTATTTGAGGTATGTTCTTTGTTTAAATTAAGGTACTTTGTTGTTAATCATATGTAACCAAACCATCTAACGGTGTGATTTAACTTTCCAGTTATACTGCACAAGTAGTTCAGCAGAAGAAAAGAATGCAACCATGTCTAGCCTGAGATACCGCGTGTTTCCTCCTCAGTTCTTATTGAAATGGCCTAAAGAAGCTGTATTTTGCTTGTGCTTATTGCATCCTGAGCCTGCAAGTAGACCGGAAATTCAGTGAGTTTCGTTTGAATTACTGTTTTAAAGAATCAAGTTCATTGTTCTTATGCTAGTTTATTGGTTGCATGTTCTTATGATAGTTTAATCTTATTTGGTAATAGTGAACTGCTGCAAAGTGAATTACTTAGTGAACCTAGAGAAGACTTAATCGAACGCGAAAAAGTAATAGAGCTTAAAGAAAAAATCAATGAGCAAGAGTTATTGCTTGAATTTCTTTTAATGCTCCAACAACGAAAGCAGGAATCTGCAGACGTTTTGCGCAGGACAGTTGCATTCATATCTTCTGATATACAAGAGGTTACAAAGTTACAGACATCTATTCGTGGAAAACAAGGTTTGAATTCAAATGGTGATGATTCTGCAAGTTCAGGATCAAGAAAACGAATCAGAAACACCGAAATATCCAATAGTGTTGAAACAGATTGTCAAGAAAACATCATCTTTAAAAGCTCGCGGTTAATGAAAAACTTCAAGAAACTAGAAGCAGCCTACTTTTCAACCAGGCGAAGGGCTTTTAAGGCATCAGTCAAACCGATGGTCAAACCGTTGACTAAGAATGCGGTGATGAGTAGTGATGGTAAAGGATCCATTGTTCTTACAGAAAAAAGCTCTGCTAATAATTTCCCACAATTTAACCGGCTTGCTGAAGGCAAACAAAGTGGATGGATTAACTCGTTTTTAGACGGTTTATCCAAATACCTGTCTTTCAAGAATTTAGAAGTCAAAGCAAGTTTAAAGCAAGGTGATCTCTTGAAGTCTTCAAATCTTGTATGTTCTCTGGGATTTGATAAAGATGGAGAATTCTTTGCAACTGCTGGTGTGAACAAAAAGATTAAGGTTTTTGAATACGATTCGATTTTAAACGAGAATCGTGACATACATTATCCTGTTGTTGAAATGTCGGGTGGATCTAAATTAAGCAGTATATGCTGGAATAATTACATTAAAGGTCAGATTGCTTCAAGCAATTTCGAAGGTGTAGTACAGGTATATATTCAAGTATCTTAAATCCAAAAGATAACATTTTTTTTAATAATGAACAAAAGTTAGTTAATTTTAGTTTGAAAGTTTCAGATATGGGATGTGACACAGAATCAAGTGTATAAGGAGCTGAAAGAGCACGAAAGGCGTGTCTGGTCGGTTGACTTTTCCTGGTCAAACCCGACACTGGTAGCAAGCGGGAGCGATGACTGTTCTGTTAAGCTCTGGAACATCAATCAGGCAATCAGCTTTGAAAACTAAACGTACTGCAGTTATTTAACTAAACATACTGCAGTTATTTAACTATAAGTAATTATAATATAATATATTGATGTATGATAAGTTGTTTCTCTTACAATTGTTGCTACTGCAGGGAAAGAGTGTTGGTACAATTAAAACAAAAGCAAATGTCTGTTGTGTCCAGTTTCCATCTGATTCTAGAAATACTTTAGCATTCGGGTCAGCCGATCATAGAATTTATTATTATGATCTTCGTAACCCGAGTGTGCCACTTTCTACGTTAATTGGACACAACAAAACCGTTAGTTATGTTAAATTTGTTGATTCCTCAACTCTTTTATCATCTTCCACTGATAACACTTTGAAGTTGTGGGATTTGTCAGAGTCAACGTCACAAGTTATTGACTGTCCCATTCAGACGTTCACGGGCCATATGAATGTAAAGGTATTGTTTTTTTTTAATCGGTAAGCCTGGCAATACTGGCGGTACAATAGTTGGTTGAATGGAGTTCAGTTCATAACGGGCCTTTTTACAAAATTATCTATCTGGTTTGGGTCACAATGGGTTCTCACCAAACTGGGCTCCGCTTGAAATGGGTTGTTTTAGAAAAATACAAGTACCAAAATGAATTCACATTCACCAAGTAGTATCAAAATGGGCCTATTTGGAATCTTTTAAGTTAGCAAGTTTTGTAAGAGTGATCTGTTTTTACCCATTCTATAATTTGAGTATACCCTAAAGAGCCCGTAAGTAAACAAACAATGACCCAAATCAACTCATTTCTTGATGACTTGATCATGATATGACTACCATGTTTATTTATGAGGTTATGTAAATTCTTTAACTTAAATCTTTTAACTTTGTTTTTTTTTTTTAATATCTCTTCAGAATTTTGTTGGTTTATCTGTATGCGATGGTTACATTGCTACTGGTTCAGAAACAAATGAGGTACATTGTTATATTGATGTGATTACAAAATTATTTAAAAGATCAATTTTTTATAAAATCTTCATGAACATGGATCAGGTGGTCATGTATCACAAAGCGTTCCCTATGCCTGCATTATCATATAAATTCAACACCACGGATCCAGTATCAGGAGACGATGTGGGCGACGCAGATCAGTTTGTCTCATCTGTGTGTTGGCGTGTTCAGTCATCGACTTTGGTTGCTGCAAATTCAATGGGGAATATCAAGCTTTTGGAAATGATTTAGGTATTATCTCTGAACAATAATCTGTTGTTTTGCATCGTGGTTTTCGTCTTTTACTTCCTAAACATAGGAAGGTGTATAGAGACAGAAGTTTTGATATGGCATGTGTTGTAGATAAATTTTAGTAGATATAGGAAAATCTGGTGGTCATTTCTGTATATCTTGTAACTGTTAACCATTTGGTAAACATATTTATAAGTAAGCACATTGTTTTCCCACATTTTTGTGTTCAAGTCACGCTTTCTTACTATTAGTAGCGAAATTTGCACTTACTGATTTTGTAAGTTATCTTCTCCATCCGACTATAATTCATGTGCCCAAATCATGCCTTACGAACCCGAGTTAATTAACATACATTGTAGTCTTAAAGAGACATTCAAGTTCCTGCAGGTTGTGGTTATTTATTACACATTGTAAATTTAGAAATTGCTGGTAAAAAGAGTTTAGCATACATTGTATTAGGACTTTATGGGTCAACTTGGATTTGTTTAATCTATATGTTAAAAACCATCATGATGTTGTTTTTTTCCCCTTAAATTAAGGTGGCATATTTCTCGATAAATTAAATTCAAAATTTTAAAACTAGTAAAGCCATGAAACCTGGATTTGGTGTTAAGAGTTGATTCCATTGTCAACATATTTCCCAGGGGATGTCTAAAAGTCAAGATTAGCTACCCAACAATAACCTATTGTTTTAGACTTTTATTTTTTAACGGTCAACGAGTAATTTTGTAAACGCGGACACCTGGGTTAATTCATTGGCGAAAGGCCACCCACGCCCGCGAACACAGACAATTCTAGTGACCCGATCTGCTCACCATTGTAAGGGAAACCCACCACCTAAAGGCTCACTGTGATAAAACTCCTGACTCACTTGAAGCATATGGTTTTATAGTCTAATGGTATCTTGGATTTAAACAGTGGTGTTTATAAGATTAGAGGGGAGATCTTCAATCGTGATGACCCTTTCATTCTTTCATATACCGATTCATGTGCTGAATGCTCATACGGGAAAGTTAACTACTGGGTTTAGAACAGGAGGTTGCTTCAAAAAATCATTTTTTCTTACCTACTCTTTTCTATGAGATTGAGAGTTTGAATCTTACGAAAAATATTGATGTAGATTTAAGAATAGAATAGATGAAGATGTGTTTGCTGTTTTTGAAACAAAGCTACCCAATAATATTGATACTAATAGTAATATTTATTTTTATTATCATAATAATTATTATTTTGAATATATCAAAAGCTAAGGATGTGTGGGTACACAAAAAGCCAAACATCAAGCTTTTTCCTCTTCTTTTCCTCATATTCTTCGCCTTGACTCATTTATTAAAATATAAGTAATTCAGACTATTATACAAATTTAAGATTAATCATATAAAATGTAGGTTAAATTATCAAACGTACCATCAACGAACATCAGGGATTGAATTAAAGACTATTTATACTGACGCAGTCTATTTAGTATGATATAAAACAGAAGAAAATCACAATCATTAATTGTCCACATCAAATGGAAAGTTGGAAACTTTAGTTCTAGCTCGTTGATTAATTCATGCTAAAAGTACGTCAAATTAAGATTTTCTTTTATCTTTTTTGTATTAATCAAACAAATATTACGAATAGCACTTAAATATTTTAACAAATAGTTAAAAAAAAGTTGCGTGAGAGGTCAATGTTGGCATTTAATTGTGTTATATAAAATTGGACAACTTTAAGAGTTTGAATCCAAGAAAATGATATTTTACACTTTTGCTTTTGTCTATGAACAATTGAACATATAGTTTGTGTAGTGTTGGATGAGGTATGGAGGGGTACAAACAATAGTCCAATTGACTAGTGGGTTGTATGTTTTAGAAAGAATGTAGGCAAAACTAAAAGTTTATACCACCAAAGATCAAGATGCTCACATAGTCACATGGTATTGGTTCTCACCGATGAATAGTTAATCCTTTTAAGATTGACGCGTTATTTTAACCTCACTCATATATAAGTTATATCGTTAGTAGTTACTTGTATCTATCACTTGAAAACTTGCAAGAAAATGAAAATCTAAGCGATTTGTTTCTCAGTCTTTGTATGAAGGAAATATGATGCGCGTAAACGAGGGTACGGTTTCATGTAATCATGTTGGATATCACTTAATCTCATGCCCCTCACATGTCTACATAAATTTTAAAAACAATCTCATACCTGAATGCCCTTCGTATACATGTCCATTTCTAGATGTTTTCAACCCTTGAGATTTTGATATACGTGTTTGCACAATAAAATAACATAAAATTATAATATGATTCTAACTGTAATACATAAGACGGTTAAGTAAACATTTATTCTTACTAATTTAAAACTAGACGAGAACATAATAATGGTCCACTGGTGAGAATGGTTGAACCGGCAAATTAAAATGAATAGTTGAACCAGATGTTAAATCTTTATTAATTTATAGTCTTTTTCTTTTTCTTTTGAGAATATCATTTGATTCATCTACTATTTTAAGCTAAACATTTTATTTGTTTCATTTTTCAACATCAAAAACTTAATTAATTGTATATCTTTTTTAGATTAGGTATATAATTTCCTTACAATTTTTAAGATATGTAAAACGTTAACTGGTTTTTAAACAAATTAAAACAAGTTTCAAAACATCGCTTCTAACTCTCACACACTCTCTTTTTTATTATATCAAACAGGCAATACCTATAAGTTCATAATATATTCGTCGTATTTAAATTACTTAAAGTTGATAATGTCTTGACGTGCATAATCTATTGTTTATGTTATGAGGTTTGACACGGAATTAAGGAGAACCTATTCGTATGTGGACTAACTATGAATACCGGTTTAAAATATAGATAAAATCAAGTTGGAAATGCGATTTAAGAAATATAGCCAGATAGGTAATATATAGTTCACTTGAGAACTAAATATTTTTTTTTAAATTTAAACGAATATAACTTTTACATGCGTTGTTATATTTTAACAAAATTACACTATTAAATCATATTTTTTGTTTGTAATGTGAGTATAATATTATTATATCAAAAATAAAAATTATACGTCAATAGTACATATATTTAGTATTATGGTACAACATAAATATAATATGATATACCACACGTACATATGTTTGATATACTACATATATGCGGCATATATGTAATACATGAAAATTACATACTGATCAATTATTAAAACAATTTTTGATATTATGATGCAATTTAAAAAATAATAATATTGTATGAATAAGTTATATGCGTTTAAAAGAAATTGACTTAGTTCTTAAGTTCTCGAATTAAAACTAGTTCTCATATGATCTAAGCAGGTTAAAAATGTGTAATGTGTATGTGTGTGTTTTAATAATTTAGGAAAACTAAAGATTAGAAGTATAAAGCTACAACACTATTTTATGCAACTAACCTTATTTTTCTTTGAAACATACAATTCAAAACTTGAATACCAACCATTCTTATAAAAGTCAGAAAAATAGACGAAGTCAAATACTTTTATCTCCTTGTCCCCTATAATTGCACTTTATTTCTCTTGTCAGCCCCACAAAACAATACCACCAAAAGGTCACTTGCGCTTCACATCCATCATCTTTGGTAAGTTGCCACATCACTTTTGCCAATTCTTAAAAAATAATTACATTTGGTGTGTGTGAATAATACCGGAAATGTTTTTTAAAACTAGAGAGTAATCGCCATCAATTGTTGATTATAGAAATAAAAAACAACCAAGAACAGTGAACTAAATGATTACTGAAATACAAGAAGTACAAGGAGAATTAATTGGTTATGTATTTAAAAACCCTAATATTTTACATTTATCTTTATTTCTTAATGGTAAATTAGATTACTTACGGGCCACTGATCTATTACTTGAGTACGTAACCCGAAATCACTATCAAAAGGAAATTTATCATAGGTAAAAGAAAACCATTGATTCAACCTGAAAACCTTTTTTTTTTTTTTTTTTTTTTTTAAATGAAATTTGAACAAAAAATCTCCCCCTATTTTTACAAGGTCTTAGGGTACCTCACATCAATCACATGTGTGACTATTACTATTAAAACTTTAACACGTAACATATAGAAAACTACTTCTAACTTCTTGCATTTTTTTAAAAAGCATGATTACCATTTACCTTTAACCTAGTACTAACCAAAACTAAAATCAAGATCACCAAATATAAGAAAATGAAAAGAAGAAAAAACCCAAACGAAAAAACTCAAAATACAAAGGACCAAAAGTGCACAAACACATAAGCCAATGTGTGTAAAGTGCAAATTTAACCCTAAGTTGACACACACAACGTTAGATTCTCAAGTGAACATACAACGCAGCAAAAACCTCAGACCCCTTCAAATTCTCCAATTTGTCACTTCTTCCGATCAAATTTCATCTTTTTTCTCACCAATGGATATCATCACATCACCACCACCACCACCACATCACGACGGCGACCACCCATCTCCGGCGACCTCTCCCTCCACCACCACCACCCTAACGCCACCACTAACTCCAAGACCCGTTTCAAGACCCGACCCAAACCCATACCCAACAACCTTCGTCCAAGCCGACACCACCTCCTTCAAACAAGTAGTCCAGATGCTCACCGGATCATCCAAACCGACCCACCACCCAGATCCAACTCCGGCGAAGGTATCCATCCCGCCTGTCAAAACCGGTCAACAGAAGAAATTCAAGCTCTACGAGCGTCGAAACAGCCTCAAAAACGGGCTGATGATCAACCCATCGGGTTCGAAATTCGGGTCGTCGGCGAGAGTACCCGAATTGCTGTCACCGAGTGTTCTTGATTTTCCGGCGTTGGTTTTGAGTCCGGTGACGCCGTTGACGGAAGATCCGTTTAATAAGTCGTCTTCGGAGGAGGAGAGGGTGATTGCGGAGAAAGGGTTTTACTTACATCCGTCGCCTAGGGCGGCGACGCCGCATGCGGCGGCGGAGCCACGGTTGTTGCCGCTGTTTCCGGTGACGTCGCCGCGGGTGTCGGAGTCGTCTATTTAGGTGATCGAATGTTATGGTTTAAGGTTAGAGATCTTTTTTTTGTTGAATTGTATAATTTGGGTCTCTATATTCCTGAAATAAAATAAATTTTATATAATTGTTGCTTTCTTAGCCGTCGGAGTTATAGTCGTAAATCTTCTATTGACGTTAAGGGTTCGAGCATTGGTATTAATGAATTAATGTAAATTAGTTGTATCGAACAATTAGACGTTGGTTAAGTCAAGTCAGTGAGTTGTTTTTTTTTTTTTTTATAAAAATCCGAGTTGAACCTAATTGGTGACTTTTTTGATACCATAGCTTTTAGTTCACTTCAATTAATATATGTAATTTTAATTATTTTTGTAATTTTGAATTGTTAAATAATATTATCAATGCAATAATAATAAATCAATAATTTAAAAACTGGGGGTGAAGATATTAAGAGGATTAACTACAAGGGATTGTAGTAAATTTGTTGTAATGAAAAAGTTGGGTGATTTATATGTTCAAAACGGAAGTTCCAACTATAAAAATAGCTTCCATTGATGTCCATGCTTCACCTAACTTAATCACTCTTAATGTACAAACGGTTACAACACCTAATTATTTGTGTATTTATGGTTATATGTTATAAAATACAACCTAGTATTTAAATGATAAACCTACATTGGAAATTTTAATAATAATGTTTAAAAAATGGTTGACACATGGTCCAACTATAATGGATTGCGTCTAATGTAGATAGATATTTGGTTAAAGAAGAACAAGAATTACAAAAAATATTGATCGATGAACGGTCAGACAGTAGATTGACTTTTGTATTTAGACAAGTGAAGAGTCAAGACTATTACAAACAGATTTCTTGTTGACAACAAATGACACGAAAAAATGCTATACAAAGGAAGCATGATGAAGATTATACAGATATGATATAACATTCATTAGAGAAAAATATATTATGATCTCTACAAGGGAGAACTTTTATTAATAATGGTATCTAATAATTACTAATCTACTAATCTAAATAAAAGATGAAGAAAACTCTTGATTAAAGTATTAAGAAGTGAACTTAAACTGTATTATATATGCATATATTTATGGATTGATGCCTCTCTTTTATTTTTATTACTTATTGTTATCAACCATAAGTTCTAGAGCTAATATTTTATTAACAAACAAAAAATTATAAGAAAGGTTGTTATCTAAAAACAATATATTAATCTCCATCCATCTAGTTTCTTACAACCAAAGATGTTTTTGTCTGTCCACATACATCTAACGACCTTAACATCTAACCACCTTAGGTTGACTTTAACAATTGCGTTCAAATTCTAAGAGGTTTAGGTTGATTCTACAACTTATGTTCAAATTCTAAGAAAAAGGATATTCCACTACATTATGTTAATTAAATTTTGAACAAACCCAAGACGTCATTTATGATGATAAATGGTATACTTTGTAATTAAAATAAGTATAAATCTTACGATGTATAAGTTGTGGTGAATTTATTCTTGAAAATGTAGAAATTATTGTTAAAAAACCTATGAAACAAAACAAATATATGTTCACGACTCTTGCATTGCATCCTACCTTTTCAAACTTACAAGGAGCCAATATATAGTTGAATAAGTCGTACGTATGTAATCATAGTTTCTGTAAACCAACATAGAATCTTCAAACATTGTCAACCAAACCCGATTTTTGGGTCATTAATCGTCAACCTTTGGATCGCGACTGATTCTTTTGTTGTTATTTCATATGCTTTTTTTGTCTTGGTCCTCTTGGATGTATGAGTTGTACAAATAAGGTTGAAGGCCCAAACCCCTCTAGCAATCTAAATTAAATGTAGTATAAGTTTCAATGATAAAAATGTTATTTTGAGACTCAATAAACAAAACCATTTTCTATTAAATAATATTTTTTATATTTTATCATTACTTTTTTCATCTCATCTACTCACAACCCCATAAATTTTATTTCTCATCCACTCACAACCACTCCCAACCATCCCCTATAATATAAGGCACCCACTCATATAAAAACAAGGTACGGGCTGTGAATGCTCTAACATAACAAGATATTATATCATTAGTAAAAGGAAATAAAGAGAAATCCGTACATAAGGCGAGAATATCAATAGTTTATTTGGGGAACATAATTATATGATTAATATTCTTAATCAGGGGATTAATAAAAGAAATTAGGCAAAAAGATTTAAAAAGCTAAAAAAGAAAACAGAGTGGAGAGTTGCATCGGATTCACGTTACAAAGCCTATGTGAAAAGTAAATGCTTTACCACATACCAAACCGTTTTTATTTAATAAATACTTTTAATTTATTTTAACATCTAATAATCTCACACGTTTCATTCAAGAACAATATAATTTTGTGTAAATCAACCTCAAATCTCAGAAAAAGACTTGATCGTCTTGAACCCATGATTCTCCGGAAGGGGTCCGTTTCCAGGCCGAACCGATATCATAACTTCCAAACCTAACACAAAAGAAGTTGAATTCTCAGTAGTGACAGATCCAGAAATTTCTGTTATTAAAAAAACGGCCGGGTTGAAATGGGTCATATAGCAGACCAAAAACTTTTAAGAACCTTCTAATAAAATTGAAGACCTGTTAATAAACTTACACAAGCTTATGATGATTTATGATGTTAGATACTAGAATTAATATTATGATGTGAATATTGTTGATCATATGTTAAGTGGGGCCCTCCCACCCAGTCCACCAGCCCCAAGCATCAATGATCTACCCATACAATGCATTGATGGGTTGTACATAACCAAAACAAGGTGCAACCCAACAATGAATGGGAACAAAGTTTCAAATCAAGCATGTGGGTGTGTTCCTTACCAGCTGCCTTAGCAGCAACAGCTTCTTGAAAGACATCAGTCACAAACAAGATTTCTGATGGCTTATGAACTCCAAGTGATTCTGATATTTCAACATAACTTTTTGTTTCTTTCTTGTTCCTGGCACCAAGTATTATAAGATTAGGGGTTTTTCATGAACACAAAGATCAACAGTTCAGAAATGATAATATAAATTACCCCACTGTGGTGTCGAAAAATCCACACAAGTAATTCCTTAAGTCCCCATAATATGTAAATCCAAATAACAGCCTCTGTGCTAATCTGCTACCACTTGAATAAATGTACACCTAATTCATGAACACAAACCATTTTCATAATCAAATAAGATAAATTATGAAAATTTTGAAATAATAAGGAAGCCAAACATATGCCAAGAACTAACCTTTATCCCAGAAGCATGCCATTTTTCAAGAGAGCCAGGTACATCATCAACACAACTCCTTTAAGTTCATTTTTCTCAAATCCAGTGCGCCATATGTGACCCTGAATCATAAATATTCAGAAACTTTGCATAAATCTAATTAAAGAAGTTAAAAGCATGTTTCGCGTGTTAAGTTGGCTTACTTGTAACTGTTTTAATGAAGTAATTTCCTGTCGGATTTTATCATTCCTTCAACATTAGCAACCAAAGCAGCTATCACGGCCTGTTTTCCCGCCTCATCAGACGGAACTGGAACAGCATCCACAACCCCATGTTGTAAATCATCTTCTACCTGCAACAGAATTAAATAAAATTACAACTGGATGTATATACAACAAACTTGAAACATGATAATAAAATAATAAATTAACGGTCCTACTTGAGATCGCAGTAACTTAATATCATCTTTAGTGAAATCAGTATCATATGTTTCTTCCAAATGTCTTTGAACATTTTTCTGGGCGTATGGAAAAGAACATCTGTCACAAATGATATTGGTGTGGTTGTCCCTTCAATGTCGAGAACAATACAACGCTGGAACAGAATTTGACAAATAATTAGGAAAAATAATCATTTATACAGATTAAGTTAATTTCAGTCTATTAAGGTAATGTAAGATCCCCTGCTTTTGAGATGTGTTTGGAGTTTGACAACCTAATAGTGGTTTGGACCTTTGAAGTGGACCATGACTTGGGGTTGACCAGTCAATGCTAATTGATGAAGTTTAATTGCAGCTTCAAAGAGATAGTGATAGCATCAGCCTGTGTTTTGGCACTGATCCAAGAATCACCCATACGTAAATACCATGGTTTCGCACCAGTACGCAGTTGTTTTTGGGTAAGCTTCAATCTGTTGATAATTGAAAAAAAAGTTGCATAATTTTAAGTCTGAAAGAAAGATTAATTGTCTTTAAATTTAACCAAAGGTCCAAAATAACATAAATGTTTGCAGATTCGTGAGGCAGAACATACTGCTGCAGCAAGAGATTCAGTCAACTCTCTTTCATGAGCAGTGTTTTCTATGATTGGAACCACGAGCTCATCATATAACCATGCCCTTGAATTCCTTGATCATCTCCATATGAGTGATCTGAGAACATCAGAGAGACAAAAAAACGGATTCATATCACCATTATAATCATTATATAGGGTAACATATGAAGAAAAATGGTAATCAGATTGAACAAATAATAAACCAAATTTTGGTTTAAAAGGCGTGACGCGTGCACATCAAGTATGAAATGTGTTGCTATTTACACCAAAATAGGTTTAAGATTAGTCATTCTTTTAGTAAAATTCATGATCTCTTCATCCTTGGTTGTTTTTACTTGGTTTTAAAAATAGCGCCTAAGGCGCGCTTAAGGCGTGAGGCTCTAGAGGCAACAAGGAAAACGCCTCAGGGCTTTGAGGCGGCGCCTCATGCACATCTACGTCAAATTTGGTCACATTGGTCAAGAGTGGGGTCTGTAAAAGGATGATACGTAGATATAACCAAAGGGATGATAAGATAGAATGATACATGATTAAAAAAGCCAAATTGTAAAAAGTTTAAACAAATGCAACTTTTGGTTGTTTAGGCTTATTTTGTTGTAATAGAACAACGCCTCGCATATGTGAGGCTCTCACCTCATTCCTCACACATAGCGCTCGGCTTTTCAGAATTAAACGCCTCAGAGCCCTAACGCTTTTTAAAACCAAGGTTTTACATAAATCTTCTAAAGATTCTAGTTTTGACAAATATGACCCAAATGTACATGAGGCGCCGCCTCAAGGCCCAAGGCGTTTTCCGCATCGCCTCAAGGCCCTGAGGCATTTTCCGCATCGCCTAGAGCCCTCACGCATCAGAAGCACTAATAATAACCAAGAACCTAATGGTATGCATTACCCTAAACTTTTTGCTAATGGATCAAGCATTGTCACAATACAAGATTCCATTCCATGACTATGAATGACCGCACCAGCATTGCGCAATTATAAGCCTGAAATGCACAAAAACACCTGTTATCTTCCCTCAACAGAAGTAAAACTCAAAATAAAATCTGGAAACAATCACCAACAAATCAAACAATCAATCAGCAAGCACCTTCATAAACAAAGGGGCACAATCAGAACACTTGGGAGGCTTATGAGGGTAACCCTGGGCAACGGAGTATACAAAACACTCCATCTGACGATAACACATACATATCATCTTCCACCATTCTTTCCTTTTGCAACCTATCACAAAACCCCCAAAGTTCACCTCCCTTCAAATGTTCAACTCTAACAAACTTCAAATACTCTATAAATCCCTAATTTCTAAACGCAAATCAGCAAACTTTAGAAAGAAATCACGCGTACCGGAGGGGGACATGATGATGAGTGGTCGGATGGGGACGGAGTCGTCGTGGACCTTGGCGGTGATGCTTCCGCCGGTGCCGGAGACCAACCTAGGGTGTAGAACAGACGGCATAACTCAGTGATGAGTGATGATTTTGTTGTTTGACGTGTGATCCATCTAAGTATGCTTGAGATGTTACTGTCGTCTTCGCGCCGTTTGTTGCCATCGTAAGCTCTGGTTAGAGATAGAGATGGTGGTGGTGGTGACAGAGGCTGCGTCAGTTTTAGACTTTTAGGCACGGTTGAGGTTTCAAGTATGCCGTTTTGTGGTCAAGCATGCTATTCTTTTACTTGGAGCATTGTATTAAGTTCTTAAAATTACAGCAGTAGAATTCTTATCTATAATCTATAATTTATTTTTATTTTTATCTATAACATCTAATAAAACAAAGTTTCTTTTGACACTGTTATTTTTTTAAACTACTTTTTACCACTTGTATTTTCTAGACCTACACACATCAATTTTCCTCCAAAAAAATATTAATAATTTAATACTTATAAAAGTTTCTCTCTCTTATTAAAATGTATTTTATTAATTGTTATATTTCTCTCTGTTATCTAAATATTTTTAAAATCAAACTATCTTTTCATTTTTTAATTAAAATCTAAATAACAAAAAATTAAGTTTATATAATAAGAAATTTACTAAAACATTAAATATTTTTAAACAATATTTTAAATTATTTGTTTTGGAAAAAAATTATAAACAGGTGAATATTTTAAAACATCTTATTAAAACAACCAGAATAATTACAAAACAGAGTTTTAAAAAAACAAAATTTTTATAAAAAAATATTTTTTATAAAAAATCTTCAAATGAATGTTTAAAAATGAAACTATTTAGATAAAAAAGTTAAAAAAATGGTATAATTGTTTTATTTCTTGAACTATTACGTGTATATAATTTTAATTATATTTTACATTAAAATATTATATTGTAGCTATTAGTGTGTTATTTACATATATATTTTACGTTAGGGAAGGATTAGGTCTTTTCGAGAGTTTTAATTTTAATTCGCCAATTATGAGTTGGGTGTTTAACCATTCAGCCATGGATGCTTAGCGGTCATTTCAAGTATTATAGTAAAACCTGACCTGCTAACCCTTTGCCTTTCCGGCAATACGAACGTATTTAGGTAATTATCGTTCTATAGGACCACAATGAAAAAGTAATTTTGTTTTTCTTCTAGGCAAAAATCGAAACTAAAATAAGCGTGAAATAATTGTAAACCTCATTATACTTACTTTCTCATTTCTCTAATTATTAATAATAATATTGAATACTAATAATATTACTCATACCATTTTCAAATTAAAAAAATACATAATTGAATAAATTAAAAACCTATTTTTACTAAAAACACACTTTTAAAAACAAAAATCTTATAAAATACAGAATACAATAAAATTAAAAAAAAAACATATTTTTTCCTTAAAACAATATATTTAAAAATCATATTTTTTTATAAAACAAAAAAGTTTAAGAAAAAACATTATTGTTTATTTACTTAGCTATTTAAATATAATTATAATCATATTTAATATTCAAGCATGATTTTATAAAGCATAAATTTTTATTAATAATGATTTAATATTATATTTATCCAATGCATGTATTACGCGGGTACTAACCTAGTATATAATAAAAGAGTAACTAATGGGGACACGTGGCAGCACCACATTAATCATCACCATAATTTTCCCGTTATCTCTCCTACTTAATAGTTACTATAATTACTAATAATATTATTTAATTTATTTATAGACTAAAAATATTTTTTAATAAATTAAGAAAGGAATCTTTTAATCAATATTATTTATAAAGAAATAAATTTTTATAAAATATTTAAAAATAACATTTTTAAAAAGTATAATTTTATAAATAAAAAATAATTTATAAATAAATTTATAAAACTTTTTGTTTTGAAACAAAAATATTTAGCTTTTTAAACAATAAAAGTTTAGAAACTTGATATCATTATTTTGTTACTATAGTCCTTGTACATAATTTTAACCGTATTTTATCTTAAAATATCGTTATAATTAACAAAATTTTATTTTATTAATATTTTATATATTCAACCTGTGTAATACAGGTTATTAAGCTAGTAATCTATAATCTATAATCTATAATAAAAGAGTAACTAGGATGTCACATGACACTCTTCTGTTACTCCTCAAATATAATTTTCCGCCTAAACTAATATATTATTTAGTCAAGTTTTTTTAATTTAAGAAACTAAATAATAATTTATTATGTTTAATTTAATTTTTTTTATATTATCAACTAAATAGTGTAATCATATGTTATTTTAAATTATACATACTTTTTTAGTCAAATAAGATTTATTTAAAAAACTTAAAGAAAAACATTTATTGATATATTTATATTTTGGGTTAGTGTCAATTTAAGACAACTGATTTTTTATTTTACACGGGTCAATAAATGTTTTTCTTTAAGTTTTGGGTTATTTTACACGGGTCAATAAATATTTTACGCGGGTCAAAATATTATATATTTTGGGTTATTATCAATTTAAGACAACTGATTTTTTATTTTACACGAGTCAATTGTATGTTATATTATTCAAAGAAGTATTCAAATATATATAACTTAAAAATATAACTTTTTATTTTTATTTGTTTATATAATATGTAAATTAATCATACGAAATATTATACATTATGAATTATATAGTTTATAATATTTTCAACCCGTGTATTACACGGGTATCTAACCTAATATTTTATAAAATGGTTATGAGTGGAGAAAAAAAAAAAATGTTACTGTTTATTGTAAATTTAAGAAATTACGTGTTAAACCTTATAAATTTTTTTAATAATTTAAAAAGTGATTGTGATTGGAGAAGAGAGATAAAAGTAATGATAAAAATATAAAAAATATTATTTAATTGAAAATGAAAGAGAAAATATAATAAGTTTTAATGTAATTTTAAGGATAAAGATATAAAAAAGATATTGTGAATACTCTTATATCATATTAAAAAGATGGACGGTGGGAGGGTGTTTAATATGAGATAATGAAATAGATTAATGAATGAAAGAATAATACATTAAAGAATAATATGAATCATTATATTATATTGTTCGTTTGATTATTATATGATAATTAAATGAATCACATAGTTTAGGTTGTTTGTTAGATAGAAAACTATGAATAAATGAAATACAAAAGTGGTTATGGTGATGACGCCAGGTGGTGATGGTGACCGGTGATGATTCTCGGTGGTAGTGGTTGCGGTGGTGGTGGTGGTGATGGTAGTTAT
>CM046470.1:30139428-30186913 GCA_025506415.1 Flaveria robusta | reverse complement strand
CACATCAGAAACTCCAGATACAATCAAGCTCCGTGGCCCGGCTTCTGGTGGCCGTTATCCGCCGCGCCGGTGCCCCCAGTTCTCGCCGGAGGACCCACCGTAGTTGCTCGTTTCTCCGCCGGGCATTGGCGGAGCCACGGCGGAGTAGAAGAAAGGTAGTTGAAGATTCTCTTGAAGTGTCCTTAAGCTTGGGAAGGCTGACACACAGGGTTTCTGTTGTCGAAGGATGACGTCAGCGGCTCCGGCGGTGGGATGTCGAAGAGGGTGGTGGGGGTTGAGGCTGTGGGAGAACAGGGCACGTGCTCTTTTGAGGCGGCGTTGCTGTCGTACGAGAAAGTGTCGTGGTCGCCGGAGGTGGCGGAGGTGTAGACGGAGTCGAGTAGCGTGGTAGTGAGCCGGAGACGGTGGAGGAGTTGGCTTCTTTGCCGCCGGTAAAACCATTTTTGCCGGAGCTTCCGCCGGTGGGTGATAGCTCCGGTGGTGGTTTTCTGAACACCCTTGAGATCACCCATTCGTCCTAAACAGCAAAAGAACAACATTGTTAGAACGAAATAAGACACAAGAAAATTGTTAAAACCCTAATTTTAATGAGCATCTAAAAAGAAGATTAAAGTAATCCTATGAAGATGTAAGAAACAAGAAGAGTTGATCATCAATTAATTACACTTGGTGGTTTTTCTGTTTCAAGTAATTTCTGGCTAGCACAAACTTGAATCTTAAATAGTTTTGATCTTAGTGTACCTAGCAACAAAGGGTGAGCCTTAGAGTTTAAAAGGTAGAGTTTTTATAAAGTACAATGTTTTAAGCTGCTTTCGGCTAGTTTAGACATGTTTCAAGCCGTTCTTAAAGTTTAGATTATCTTTAGCTATTTAAGACCATATTGGGCCGAATGTGCAAGTATAGTTTTATATCCAGTTTACACACATCATCATTTGCATCGTAAATATCGTTCAAATTAATATAAATCACAATCATTAATTAGTGATGTAGAAGAGTATAGAGTATAGACTATGAATCCACCCCCCCAACTTGCAAAACACCCGTTTATACCGTTAAAGATCACGCATTAAATACACACACCCTTAACTAAAAACCTAACAAATAAATTAAAAACACCCATGCAAAACCCAAATACCACAAACCCTAAAATATTCAATCAAAATGTTCATCATACCTTGGAGCTCTTTGACAAAAATGGTAAGCAATTTGCCCTCAAGACGATACTCATGCATCACCAATTACTCTTCTCCCCTTAGGAGCCCTCCCACGGTAAAACACCGTGTCTTCTTCATCCCCACCAAAGCCGACGTCTTTGAGCTGTAGATCTCCCGGTCTTTTCCGGTCGCCTTCCAGTATCCCGCCTCCGTCGCCCGGTTCGTCCTCAGCCCGGTCGGATACTTCCGGTCCCGGAGACTGAAAAAGTACCACTCTTTCTCCCCCATCTTCGCCCTTTCTGTTTAAATATTAAAAAAAACACAAAACCCTAAAATATTATCACACAAGTACTAAAATATGATGAATCTTTAATGGTACAACATACGTGGAAGCTCCCATGGTTCGCATTTGTTGAGATCGACGTCGGCGAAGGCCCGGCCGGTGAAGCTCCGGTCGAGGACTTTCCGCAAGAGGTAGCATGTGATGAGTTCTTCATCGGTGGGGTGGAATCTGAACCCCGGTGGCAAACAAGCTTCAGTGTGTTGTGATCGAGATGATGACCGAAGAACTCCATGATTGCACCACCGTACACGGCTGCCGGAGAAAACTTAACCCAAGTGGTGATTTTGTGGTTGATGTTACAAGGAGGTGAGATGTGTGATGATGTATATATAGGGGGGGGCTGTAGTTTATGGGATAATATAATAATATATGTACCATCATTGAAGTTTTAAAATACGCGTCGGGTATTTGTATGTTTGTTTAAAAAACTCGCGGCTCGTAAGTTTTTTGCGGTTTGTTTTATTAGTCGGCTCATGACTCGTTTTATTTAAAGCTAGTTTATAATTTTTATAAACTATAAATGAAATTTTTGTATATTTATAATTCTTATAAAAAAATTTTTAGTATGAAAAATGAAGGATGATCATAGTTCATAAAATTCTGACATCATATCATTGTTTCAACAAGATAAAATAAGTAACTGTAAAACGGATATATTTTGTAAAAAATAACATAATCAAATTTTTAAACAAACGTGTTAGCTCACAAGCAGGCTCAACTCAGTTCATATATAAATGAGTCAAGCTTGAGCTTATATTTTAAGATCGTTAAGATAAACGAGCTGGTGCGATTCAATTTTAAAACGAGTCGAGCTCAAGTCCACTTTAACTCGGCTAAAGTCATTTACAAATCTAGTTGTTGGACACACATTTGAGTTAGTAGGACGCCCTCCATTACACATGATGGCATCCAAAATAACTAACGGTGTAAAAAAATAAAAATGGAACTTAGGGTTCTTTATTGGTTGTCTTTTAGGTCTGCAACTCTGCCGTGGCTCTTATCATATCCATATGGGTTTAGAGAGAAAGTGTGTGTAGTGATAAGAGTATGCGTGCGTGTGAGAACGAAGTGTGCAGGGTATTTATCTTGTCAGTCAAGTAAGAGAAGAGGATTGTGAACAGTATGTATTTTGTATTATTTTCTATATTTTATAGTTATTAGTTTAAATTTTAAAATTATTATTTAATGAATTAGATTTTTCTTTAATAAAATACATTAAATGTCATACAACAAACGATCAGAGAAGCAGAAGTTTTAAAAGTGTGATTTGAAAGTGTGAGAATGGGTAGGGGCCTTTTTCTTTGTGAAATTGATCTGGTGGAGTTGGTAGTGTGTTTATATTTTATTGTTTAAATTATTTTTCTTTTGCTAGATTTGATGTACTATAATGTAAATTAATTGAGTACTAATGATGTTAATTCAATGTTGTCTTTCTTCAGTAGGTTTCAAAATTGTGTAGGAAACACCCCAACATTATCTCCTCCGTTGATGAGACGAACTAGGTAAAAGTTTTCAGTTCAACAATTGTGTATCACGAAAAACCTGCACTGAAGTTTCCGACAAAGTTTTTTTTCGGAAAATTACAAGTAAGCAAAGTTTGTAACAACTTTTCGAAAGAAAATTTTTTTGTCGGAAAATGTTCGTTGTAAATTTTTTTCTATAATCTTGCGACAGATCATGGCAAGCTTGAAGCAATAAAGGGGGATCTTCTATAGTCCTATGGCATGCTTGAATGATTAGCTTGATCCATCGATAATCATATAAAAATACCCACGGGATACTTTTATGCTTGCAAAGTAAAGACCTAAACAAACATAATAGAATATAATGTGTGAAGACCCGAAAGAACATATAAGATAAAACACAAGTCAAACTTTATGTTTTAGGTTTTTGAGTGAATACATAATCAACAAGAAATATTATACCAATTGCACTAGTTGCACAGAAGCTATGTCACATGGTAGCTCAAACACAAGACAAATAAACTTTATGTTTTTGGCCCTGATTTTTTTTAAATAAATTTATATTGAAGATTTGGCTGATATATTTAGATTTTAATTTAAAAATATTCAAAAAAACTTAAGTCGATCTATCAATAATAAAAATATTAGTTTATTGTTGCTAGTACCTAGCTCGAATAAAGATGAGATTTTATAATGTTAATTTTATTAGACCCCTGACTTTTGGGTCGCTTAGGGCATCGAAACAAATTTATAAGTTTTGAGACGCTCTGCCATGTCAATTTGATGATAGTTGTTAAGTCGTGTATAACGTTAATTACTGTACATATCTAAAATAAATAAAGTATTGTATTTGCAAGTAGTTAGTATAAGTTGTGTTGCTTGATTGTAAAAAGAATGAAAGAGTCTGATTTTAATTGTGAAATTAATCTATACTAAATAATAATCAAGTATAAACAAGAATTAAAGATATAAGTAGAGTATTGTATCTGCAAGCAATCACTTATGGTTTGGGTTTATTTGTAAATTGTGAACACGATATTTACTAAACATATATTCAATCGGTTATATAGATATAACTCACAGTAACTATTAACCTTACCTGTGCATTGTTTATGCAGTGTCTACCAATTGCCTTATATATTCTTAATCAAACAAGCTAGACAAAAATTGTTATGAATCCAATAGTCACGATTCAATTATATTCATACAATCATATATCATTCATCAAAACTATATATGCCGGTCATGAGGGGTTGACCGACCGCCCAAGACTCGATCTTCTGAGGGCCCGGAATTTCTATATAAAAATTATATTATATATATTTAAGAAACCTTTATATACTTTGTTAAAACTCAAACTTATTAGACTATTAATAGACTCATTAACTTCTAAATTATTTTAAGCCTAACAAATATTAGAGCTCATTAATTTTAATAATTTAGTCTACTACCATTTACCTATTACTAGAATATAAACTTATTTTATAACTCAAACATAATAATTTGCGATTTGGGATGTGGCGGTAAAAGAAATATCGAAACCCAGGAGGTCAGAGCAATCGTTTGATCAAACTAAGATCTTGTTTTTTTCAACACGCACAATGTCTAAAATTTTATATATGACTCATTCACTTATATAATAAGAGACCCGTTTTTTCTCTACTCTTATAGGGCCCAAAATTTTTTGACGATTCATGGGAACGGCCTTGACTTTTTGGTGTGTTGGCATGCGAAACCACAAGGAACCATATTCAACTATCTAAATGCTTAATCCGTATACTACTAGATGCGCAATGCAATCAACAATAACATAATTCTCTATTATTTAGGATGATTAATCAGTGTCTAGAATGATCCTAGGGCTAAAAAGAACATTAGATCAAATATAAGAAGCCAAATGAACCTCAAGTCAATCAAGATCAAATGACAAGCAACCATGCAATCAAACGAAATAATAATGAAATCGATCTTTAATTTATTTTAAAGCCAAAATCACTCAAGTCAGCTTGAAGTTGGATACCTTTTATATACCGATATGCACATTTTAACCTTAAAATGTGTATCCTGCGGATCTCAACATATGCCTGGCTATGTTCCTACAACGTAGCTCTTTGTCACTTCATGTAAAACCTACTACTTATACTTGATGTACGAGTACTCTTGTTCATTTTTATCCGTTTTTCATTCTTTACTTCTAATCTCTGGTTTACGTTCTTTTTATTCTTTCCATGCTAGTAAACCATCATTTTTTAACTCTTTGTTTATATTCTTTTTGTCATCATTTATTTTTTCCTTACATCAACTTAATATATGTTATTCATGTTCCCTTCTAATAGGCTCCATCCTGCACACCTAATAACATGTTAACGAAAAACATGATATCAAAAGTACTATTTGGACTACGATTCCATTTCTTCTTTCCCTCTTGTTAAGTTTTTCTACAATTTTACATCCTTCATTTTCCTTATTCCATGCGTTTGTTAACCCTTTTCCATAATCCTCTTTATTCCTTAGTAGTTTGCATGGAAAATATTTAATTATGTTGTGTTATGTTATATATAGTTAATTTATTAGATGAAAAAATAATGATTTCTAACGTCAAATGTTACTTCACTCCTTACTAGGCTAAAACTAAGATTACATAAACACAGACTTCATACACTTAAACTCAAAAGAAGTTAAACTCAAATAACTTATCCGCTCATACGAACTAATTCATAATTTGAAAAACAAATTTGTTCGATTTTTCTGGAATATGTTTTTTCTATGAAAGGCTGATTCATATCCTAGTGACAGGATCGTACCGCATTAAATAATCCCGTGGAAGTGACCCGGCAAGGGTAAATCCGTCCATCTAATGATTAATTATCAAAAAAGGAAATTTACGAAAATAGCCTAAATAGATTTGTTATTATCATTTTGTATTTAAAAAACAAAGTTTACGACAAATATCTATGTATAACGAGATGTGGGAAATAGATTTTTAACATTTGAACGTAGCATAATAACATATTTTTAAAACCCAACAAGTAATATATTATATTAAGTATAATAGTTGTTTACTCGTATGCTATTAGGTGATCAAATTTGCTCCTATTGGCCAAACAAGAAAATCGAGGTTCGGCGTTGTGGTTTCTGGATTGAGAAACTATGCTGGAGGAGGAAGAGACCCGTTGATGTATTTGTGAAGATCTACGTCGATAAGAGTGGATTGAACTTGCTTTCGCCGGACCGAAAAGTTTGAAGCGTTAAGTTTGTAAGAGACAAAAACAAGATATGACTTATTCTCCTTTTCTAGAGATCTTGGTTTCCCTCTCACCTATTTTCGGTCCAGAGTGTACACAAAGGGAGTCTCACTTATTTGTTTTATTTACTAGAACTAGTAGATAACCAACCGCGCTTCGCGGCGGTTAGGTTGCACGTAAAGTAAACAGATTGAAGCAAAGCTCATATAAACGCAGGTAATCCAACGATTATAACATCTCACTATTAATGCGTTATCATCACGGCCTCAAAATTTACCTATATCTGAAAAAAGGAACTTCAGAAATAGTTAGGTTTATTGTATTAAAAAACGAACGTGAAAAGGCTAATACCACAAATCGATAGGCTCAGAAACATATAGCGGAATGAGGGCATTATGGCTGCAGAGGGTTGCAGGTAACAACCCACCGTCCTCGAAATCTGCCCCGCCAAGACTGCACCTACTTGAAAGTCAATTTGTTACGTTTAATGTCATCATAGCCATGCAATAAAGCCCAACCAACAATCCGTAAGCACATGAAGATCGAGATGTGAGTGATGCCTCAGACGATCTACTACCCGCCATCATCAGCCTAACAATAAACAGACAGGGAGCCATGGCAAACATTCAAAAACATCGTGTTAGTCTCGTACACACCCAACCAACATCAAACAAATCAAGGTTTATACTTGTTTTTGATACCCCAAAACCCCAAAAAGCTCTATCGAAAAACAATAAGTAAACAGATGTGCAAATGCATCCTGAGTCAGTGTAAAGACAACGAAACACTGACCTAAAACAGGGCCACAACAACCACAGTGGCAACGACAAGCAACTCGTGCAGGTAACGCAAGTCCAGCGGCAAAAAACCCTAACCACGACTATGAGGCACAGCCATTCCGTAAAAGCGAATACCAAGCAACCATCAGCGATGGCGAGGTACTGCGTCGCACCCATCGACCATGCAATGAAAGCCAATCACCGGAATCAACAGCCAACAACCAAAACCCACAGTAGGTAAATCTGAAACCCTAAAAGGGCTCATAGAAACATAGAGAAAAGGAAGCAATAAAGATGGTGACACACCACCATCGACATCGCAACGACTACAAGAGCGCCACCTACCCCACCTCAATCACAAAAGGGAGGCAGAGCGGCAACAAGCTCCACCGCCACCGCACCCCCCCACCACCGGAACCCAAGGGAGCCAAAAATCGGGGACATCAATCGCCGATCAGATCTACAGAGATCTGAACTCGGGGACATCAATCGCCGATCAGATCTACAGAGATCTGAACCGACCCCACTCCAAGAGCCAAATACACCATAAGACAACACTGATGACAACAGGACCACCGGCATGCATCAGCAGCCGGAACGGTCGGATGATCGGCGGTCATCACCGTGAAACAGACGCCACCTGTGGCGGCACACAAATACCACCGTCGACGTCATCCCCTCTACCGACAACAACCGAGACACACCGTCGAAAAGGCACCGCCAATCTGATGAAGCAATGGAAAGTTATCACTGTTTTCCCCTTTAACACACTCATTGGGGGATAAATGAACAACAGCAAAACTTTCGTGGCCAAAGGAAAAAACATTAAACCTAACTATTTCTGAAGTTCCTTTTTTCATATATAGGTAAATATTTAGAAAGCCAACGTAAAGCGCACATGCTATTTCTTTCTCTATGTATGTCGGCCTTGCATACTCTGCTTGCACCCAATCTTTTAGGTGTGGGGAGTTCCGCAAGGAAGATCTCACGTTGGTTATAGGCGAGGGGTAAATTCAATGGTTAATCATGCTTGCATTGGAGCAATCCGAGAATGGATGATTACGTGCAGAGTCTCCTCCAAAGAAATAAAGTTGCGAATGGTTGAGTTAAAGCAAAAAGTATTGGTTGGTAGTGTTAATTTTTTGTTCCTTAGTGTAATTTTTTTGCCCCGTAATGTAAAAAAGATTATTTCGCCCTCGCCTCCCTATTGAAAGTGTACAAGCTTCGCCATTGCCAATTCCGGTTCCGATAATACCAATACTGGTAATGATGATGTTTGCTAATGATTTGTTCTGTTCGTCGCAGCAGTACAATGATAACTACACTCGCTATAACCTACGATACAAAAAATACTTGATTTTGAATACATGCATTCGTTTTGAAAAAAATTAGATCAGAGCTATGATATGAAAATCTTAAACTGTCTCCTACTTCGGATTCTTTCTCTCTCTATCTCAAGAGGTCTGTATCTAAGAATGTCAATTAAAAAAACACAAAGCAAACAAAAGGTGAAATGTGACAAAATTAAAGTGTTGCATGGTCGTGTAAAAACTAAAATTACAAAGAAGAGGGAGGCCAAAAGTAAAAAAAATAAAAGTTCCTATAGCGGTTGCGTTGCTCTTTAATATAAGTAATAATTTTATTTTAGACTGAGTCGTCACACACACGTACATTGCCTATAATTTGACTGATTTCTATATTTTATTTTAACCAGGTTATTTTGGTTAGCCAATGACTCTTACAAAACCACAATACAAACTGACTTAACTAATTTATAGGTGATTTATATTTTGTAGAGTAAATTACACGGATAGTCACTGGGGTATGCACATATTGCAACTTTAGTCCCCACTTTCAATAAATTACATATGAGGGCCTGAATTATGCATGTTTTGCACACCCGTAGTCCCTAGCACTAACAGAGGTTAACTCAACGAGTTAAGTTTATGTGAAATGACCATAATACCCTTAACCTTAAAATAAAAATATTCAAAATCACATTAAACTAACAAAGGTGGCCCGATGCATATTCCGACGACATCACCGCCACCTCCGACGACATTCCGGCAGCCACCGCCATCACCATCACAGAACCATCATCTTCATCTCTCCACACCATCATCACCACCATCGCACTTAAGGCCTTTTTCTCCCAACCACCGCTAGCACCACCCCATCCTTCTTTTCGCGTGATACCACCAAAACACCCCCACCGAAGGAACATGAAACCGACAACCCTACGCAACCCTCTAACCTTCAGAACTAATTTGTAACCGTCATCACCACCATATCTCTCGCCGACCAGATCTGAAATTGATAGTTTTAAAACAAAAAGTTTTCATTTTCATTTTGGGTTTCGTTTTTTCAGTGTTAAAAGCATGTATTTTGGTGACGATTGTGACTAGTGGTGGTGCCGATGACAGGTGGCGCCGATGACAGGTGGCGGTGGTATCAACGACCAATGGTGGTGATTGTGACTCGTGGTGGTGTTTGATTTCTTATATGAAGGTGAAGAGGTGGAGTTGAGTGATAAAGAAGATGAAGATGAAGAAGATGGAGAAGATGAAGAAGATGAAGATGAAGATGAAGATGCAGGAAGAAGAAGATGGAGGAGAGGAGGTGAGATGAGGTGGGTGTGGTAAGAGTGAGGTAAGTAAGGGTTTTTTTTTTAGTTTAGGGGTGTTTTGGTAATTTTACATTGACTTAACAGAAAAACTTAACCTTTGTTAGTGTCAGGGACCATTAGCGTGCACTCTTTGTATAGTTCAGGCCCGCATCTGTAATTTATTGAAACTGATGACTAAAGTTGCAATACGTGTATACCACAGGGACCATCCGTGTAATTTACTCTATTTTGTACGCGCCATGTGTTATTCACATTCAAATAAAAATATACTAATGACTTGTGATATATGTACATGCTCCAGGGTGATAAGTCTACATGAAGGGTTTAAAGGCGTTAAACACCAGTCTCATAGCATTAAGGGGTGTTAATGAAGGTGGTGCCAAATGCTTCAACGAGCGTTAAATCAAGTTCGTGTGTATTATCAAGTTTTAATTTAAAAAAAGAGGCGTGAAAGAAGGCTAAAACCTTTCATGAGAGTGAAGTGGAATGAAAAGAGGTAGAGTGGAATATTTGATGCCATTCATGCCAACCATTGCCTAGTAAGTTTATTTATCAATGTGTCTTTAGCAATATCTATACGTATTTAAGCTTTTTTTATAAAAACATCAGTAAAAGTTCAAATTACTCTCTGAACTATATGTAAACTAGAATAGGTGTAGGATTATTTTATTTGTTTGTTAAAAGATTATGTAATTGTAGATAATAATTATTCATCAAAACAGTTCATAAAATTGACTGGCGTGAGTAGTCTTTGGATACTAAGGGCATTTTCAAACTATCAAATTAAATTAGTTAATAATTAGTCTCCTATCCAATCCACCAACAGTGGTGTTGCGGAATTACCTAAACGCTTTTCCTGAAGGTGCCCCGAGCACCCCTGACTAACAATCCAAATGTCAAATTTTAGTCACTTAGAAAATTTTATTCCTAAAACTCTCTAACGATAATTACCATCTCCATTAGATTACGGATTTTTAATTAATACGGTAAAATAATGTGATGTATGAAATGACATGTGAATGATCGGTTGGGTAATGAATGTCAATCTTACATGAACTTCAATTACTTTGATGTCTAGTAATGGAACAAAGTATTTATCTTATTTAATTATTGTCCTCCTCCTTTTAAAATTTACAATTTCACCATAGAATTTTTATTTCAACTCTCATTATATGTTACTTTACACGGTGCTTGTGAATACAGAATAGAGATAAATATGTAAGTGTAAAACGAATGTAAGAAGAGAGATATACAGTGAAGACATGTGCAATCATAAATTTCGAGACGTAGGTTGAGTTGTATTTAAGTCCACCCATGTTTATATCCTCCTCTTCTATTTTCCCATATTCAAGCATTTGTAGGGATACTTTACAAGAAGGTTTCATCCTACATCAACACAAGTATAATCTTATCGTATTTTTCATAATACCATATTTCGTTATGTTTATGTGTCTAATTGTTCATACATTACTCAATTCATGATACTTAAAGAAAAAAGTGATTTTATAATGCTTTTAAATAGTGTATCAATCACTTAAGCACTCATTCACTCCCTTTTACGTTTTGTGCTGCAATTTTCTAGAGTCATAAGTAGAATAGTATTTGGGCCGATTTTCATGAGTCATATATATGTAAAAAACACATAACACAAAAAACAAATTATAAACGTACGCTAATTCATTTAAAAGACATTCTACGTATTATGAGTTGATAGATAGCAGGTAAAAACCCGTAATTATTGAAAAGAAATTAAAATCGTAATATTCCATGTACTCTAGCATTACTTTGGGGATAGTTGTGTAAAATTATGTTTTTAACAAATCAAATAGGAAAACTTTTTCTTTGAGTAATGATTATAAATTATGTTTTCATTGTCAATAGATCTCTTGGTGTGGGTTCGGTTGAAACAAAGGTGATGCTCACAGTAAGGCTGTACGACATATATTTTGTATTATGCTTACTGTCACATTAGCGTCACATAATGTCTTACTCTCACATGAAAATAGTTTTCACTCACTGGTTTTCTCGTTACTATTTTTCTTACAATAAAAATGTAAATATGCGAGAGAGGATTTTTGGAGGAGGGAGAGACTACGAGGCCACTCACACTAATTTGGAGCCGGCCATAGTTATAAACCACGTATGGAAGGCGTGGTGTTTCACGCTTGGTTAAATGGCTATATTAGACCATGTCATAATGTCAGAAAACACATCAAACATAAATTGAATTAGAGTAAACTTGTATCAGTACAAATTGAAGGATCCATGATTAAAAAGTCACAACTGTTAGACACAAGAACAAGAACTACACTCTAATCTTATCCGTGTGACAAGATATCTACATGATACACGAGAGACTAATGAAAGCATGGGATAAAACACAGGTAGACATCTACGAAGAAGATGAAGGTGAGAGACGAAGATAATCAGAGATGATGATCACTAAGATATATATTCCTTTCTTGGTATGATATGCACATAACTGATGAAGATTGCAATCTCTAAAAAATTGAATCATGGCCACTTCACTCTCATCTTTTTATAAGCCGTTCCCATGTATAGCTCAACTGATATAAGCTGGTCCATCAAACTCATTTCATGCCTAGCATACTCAACCCAATAATCAAGCGTAATATGCAAAACATATAACACAAAATATTAAAAAATAAAATACTAAAAATATAAAATGTTTGTAATTGAATTGAACATTGTGTAATATTTCAACACATGAGGCGTGATGAGATGAGCACATGATCTATTGAATTCATGCTATGCATTTAGAGAGCAAAAAATAACAGTATCTTCTCAAAGAGGAAACATTCATCCATTGATAGTTTAAAAAAAAATAAAAATAAAAGTCATGAATTTTAGGGGTAAAGAATAGATTAAACAAGAGTTTTTTTTTCTGGGGTAATTGATGTGATTTTAATTTTTGATAATGGTTTTTGTTTGTACCGGTTATTAAATTCTTATTTCCCACCACTTGTTAAAATGTGTGAGTGGTTGAAATGTGTTGTTGAGCTCGTACCAACCAACATCAGGTCACCCCACCCAATATGTAGATTCGAAATGTATCTCTGCGAAAATTAGAAGTAGTTGGCCCAAATCTACATCAAAAATAGTTCACGCACATGTTTTTTTGATAAAACGTATTCGAAAAAATAAATAGTTTGCAGATGATAATTTTTACGTTTGATATGCGCTACGCATACAAAAGAGATTGCGAGGATTTAAAAGAAAAAAAAAACCAACATCACCATTGTGTTTTTTCTAGCTTATAAACCTTTAAAATAAAAAATCAAATCAAAGTGTTATTTTCTAGAATGATTTTCATTTTGAAAATATAAAAACTGTAACTAAAAAAAAGACTATAGATGTGGAAAGTCATGCATGTATCTAGTCATCCATCCCATCCATCCATCATGCATATGCATGAATACCAGGCTTTATATCATATCATACAATCTAAATCTCATCGATTACTTTACTCCAATCACTATCATCTATACAAATACTATGCACAAATTTCTGTTTATTGTTTATAAGCGCAGGACAAAAATGCATTAAATACTTTTTACACAGTTTTAGCCGATTTTTATTTTATATTCTTTTGTCAAAAGATGATTTTCTTTTAGTTGAATCTTACATTTGTAATTTGTTTTTGTAGTTTTTACGGTTCTATCTTTTACTCATACTTGTTTATATGTAGAGATGAGCATAATGTAGGTCGATTTAAAATCTGACTAGTCTAATAAAAATGATATTATTTTACTCAAGTAATTTATTTAAACACATAATCTGATTTTAAAAAATTAAATTTTAATAATACAAACTATTAATATTTGCTTAATATTAATCCAACTGACAATTTGACCAATATTAATATTAATTTTCAATTTTGTTACTGACAACAGTCTCAGTCTAACTGTTTATTAACTTCGTTAGTTTTTTTATTACGTATCACGTGACGTAGTTCGTGACGTGACATATAACATAGTTATAATTAAAAATATAAATATATTACTCAATTTCTTATTATAAAAGATCATTTTTGAAGGTATTCAATATAACGCTTTTGTCGCTAATTGAGTAGCTTGTAGATAAATAGACGCAAAAATTGATTGATATATTTATATTTTTATTTTATTTATGTAATACGTCATGTCATATTTCATGTCACAAGCAATAGTACGTGCCCCATTATAAATAGAACTAACAACATTAACGAACAGTTAAACTAGACAGTATTAGTAATAAAATTAAAATTAATATTAATACTGATCAAATTATTAGTTAAGATTAATATTAACCAATAATCAATAGTTTTGAATTATTAAATCCAATTTTTCTTTGATTTTAAACAGAGTGTTTTCTAATCACAGGTCTACATCAAAATTTCTTTAAAAGTATAACGTGTAAGGCTAAAGGTGGTCATTTTCTAAAGTAAATTGACCTTAAACAAGTATACAAAGCTAAGGATGAGTTTTAACATTTTAACAAAGTTCATTGGGAGAAGTGGCCGGTGGCAAATACACTTGTAATTAAATGAGTGTTTTAATTTATAAAATGAGTAAAATGTTATTTTCGTCACTGATGTTTTGTTAAATTTTTCATTTCAATCAAAAAACTTTTTTTTTGCCATTTCAGTCACTGTATTTTACCAAATGTTGTCATTTTCATCCACTCTACTAACACCGTTAAATATGAGAGTATTTTAGTCTTTTTGAACACCCTAATTATCCAATTAAAACAAATTAATCAATTAATATTTAATTAACTAAAAAAACACATGAAACGGCTAATAAGACCAGGCGCTTCAATTTGAAAGCTTCGATTAATTTTAACCTATGTTGTTCGATTGAGGTCTGTCGTGGGATTTCAATTAATATTCACGTTTTGTTCGAACTGTACCGTTATTCGATTGAGGTCTGTTGTGGGATTGAGTTTTGTTGTTGAGATGATTTATTTGATTCAGGTTTTGAGATGATTTATTTGATTTAGGTATTTGAACGTGACAATTGCAAAACTCAATAAAACAAAACGTGATAACAGTACACCTTAATCGAACAACAGTACACGTTCAAAGAAAAGTGAAAATTAATTGAAATCTTACAGCAGACCTTAATCGAACAACATATGTTAGAATTAATCGAAACGATCGGTCTCACGAGTCACTTCATGTGTTTTTTAGTTTTAATTGATTAATTGATTAAGTTGTTTTAATTGGATAATTAGGGTGTTGAAAAAGACTAAATACTCTCATATTTAACGGAGTTTTAACAGAGTTTTAACGATGTTAGTGGAGTGGATGAAAATAACAACATTTAGTAAACTACAGTGACTGAAATAACAAAAAAAATTTGGATTGAAATGAAAAATTCAATAAAACGATAGGAATGAAAATGACATTCTACTTTTTATAAAATGGTTTAAGAAGCCAAGTAGAAAGGTGAGTTCATATCCTAACCGTGATTACGTCCTAGGAAGGGTTAAATTAATCCAACAATCTTTTTCGATAACTTGAACAAAACCATGTCTAAAGCTCACGTAAGGATAGTCAAATTAATCCAACAATCTAGCTTTAAGTAAACTTATTAATTATTATAACCAAAACCGATCAATCATACCCATAATCCTCTCCAAGACCAATATGGGGTTGGTGAAAAACTGAAAATAGTGTGTAGGTGGTGACGACAAGCTGAAGTCATGTCCGCCGCCCTCCTCCTATGCTAGTTAATGAGCTACTAGTTAGTTAATTACTTTTACCCCACCGACTCGTTGAGCCCATGGTTCAGACCCCCACACATGGCGTGAACCATTGGTTAAACCCCTGAGCCCTGGCTCCATGGCTCTCTCTGACCCTTCTGCACTTTCTTCCCCTTACTATTTGTCGTATTCTTTGTAAACCAATGTTTCAGGTTGTTTCCATCCATTACAAAATCATATTAAATATTAGAACACGCATCAAATTTAGTTGTATTGTTTTATTTAAACTAACTAGAAATTAATTCATTAGCTGCATTGCGAAATGTGATATTAATGTGGTTAAATACGTAAAAACGTATTTTGGACGGCGAAACATAGATAAGAAGCAGTCATGTAGCGGCAAGCATGTTCTTTGTTCGATATTGGTCTTATACTAATAATCAATATATCTTTATCTGTAGTCGTCTTTTTTTGTTTTTAGTGGGAGAAATCGAGAAAAAGGTGATATGAAGTCTTTATGGCTTTGATTCTATAAATGTCTGTAACTTTGTATATTTTGTAGTCTATCAATAACAATGTACGTAAAAGAGTATGCGTAGTGTAAGTTTATATATATTTTTTCTAGTCCTCAATAAACAATGTACAAGAGTATACGTAGAGAAAGACACGACATAAAAACAAAACTCTAATCGGTCTAACCCTAAACTACGATATAGTATACTAGGGATTTTATTTTCTAAATCTCTAAAAGCTTTCGAAACTATCCATTTTTAAGTTGTTTTATACATTTATAATTGTGTCAATCTTTTCTCATCAACTGCTATGAGATAAATGGATATTTGGATGTGTATCTACATATGCTCGCCTAACATAACTCATCATTATCATGAAGTCTTCCAGTCTGGTAATAATTCCATGCCTTCTCAATCTATTTAGCATTACGAGAGGTACAAATGTTCATCATTATCTCCAATTTATTCGTGGGTCAGAACATAATAGTATTATTCTCAAATAAAAACAAAAAACAATTTTTTTTTCTTAAAAATAACAGTAATTGTTAAATATGTTACTATGTTAGTATGTCCCCTTTCACTCACTGGGCCGTCTATGAAGGGTTGATCAAATTATGCCTAAGGACCAGTTGGTACTTTACAAAATTATTCTTCTTAATGGACCAAACAAAGGGATCCGACAAAAGTAATGTTTTTATAATATTATTATTAGTAACATACAAAAAATAAAATAAAATATAACATTAGGTTCCATTCTCTGTCGATATAAATTCGGTCGTTAATTTACAAATACTATTTAAAATTTGTATTATTTATACTATGATTATATATCTTAATAAAACAAAAGATTCACTTTAATTTAATAATTACTAGAGTTTTGAATGTTTTGTCATTTAGAGGGGTGGGTGTGCCCTCGGGACGGCATCAGAAATGGTGGTGTGGCAAATGGTATCGCACGGGACACCACCCCACCCTTTGCGGTGGCATGGCAATGAGCGATATTGTCACATCGAACGAGATGGAAGGCCAAAGGATCCTCTACAGGTTTTCTATTGCTAGTTTTGCGTTTTTTAAAAAAATAGGTATATGAATACCCCAAAACTTAATCTTTTTCCACATTATTTTTCATAAGATACACCTTATCTATAAAATGCATCCATAAGAAGTTTAAAGTTTCTTCATTAAGCTTATACCACTCTTTAACTAGTGCATATCAATGTACCATTTACATTTAGCACCAATGGCTCAAACCATTTACATTTTACATTTGCAATATATCAACTAGCATACCAGACAATTACTAATGCGTATGATGAGTACTTGAAGATGTCTACAAGGACTTCATGTATACCATTTTCTTATCAATGTATTTAAATGGATGAGAATATTTGTGTAAAACGCTCATAGCCATATGCATATGTTGAATGCGACATTTGGGAGTTCAAAATGCTACATAAAATCTTATATACATTTAGGTATTAAACTAAAACAACTTTGTTATTAGCTTTCTTGTTTTCAAGTTTATCAGTTAAAATAATCTGTTAACAGCAATTTAATCACCAAATATGCAAGTTTATCATAGTAGTTTGAGTTAATTTCAGTTTTACTCATTAAGGTTTAACTAAAGTAATAATTTTCCTCCAAAAGATTAAAACATCAATTTACTTTTAAAAATTGTATATGTTGTTTCAATTTCACTCAAAAGTTTCATTCTTTTGATACAATTAAAACAACTAATGAAACTTTTGAATTAAAATTGAAACAAGTTATAAAACTTTTGAAGGTAAATTGATGTTTTTAATATTTTGGAGGAAAATAGTTATTTTTAACAAACCTCAAGCAGTAAAATTAAACTTAAGTCTAGTAGTTTTATCATATTCCCCAACCTTGTTTCTTTACAGATAAGGCTTTTTAACAACACAACAATGATTTTAATAATTATATTGTGGACCATCAAAGTAGGTTTATTTTGCAATTGATCTTGACAACTACTTTGTCGTTTTAGTTGAAATTATCCAAGGACGAGGAGCTTAAAAACAACTCACATAAGAGATGAGATTAATAAATTGTTTTATCAAAATAAAAATTTATAAGTGTAGCATAAGTTGATTTGAATGTGATCACGTCCATTTGTCATTTATTCACATACGATTGATTCAATGTTAATGTCTTTTTAATCAGGGTGTTCAAGTGCTCTTGTGTTTTTAATGTTATCAGATTAATTCTCACATAGTTTATAGTTTTGTTCTTAATTGAAATAAGTTTTGCGGGTACAACAATTACTAACACGACAATCAGCCTCTATATGTATAATTCGTTAATGAAACATTAGACAAATAGTAATATATATGGTTGTCTCGTTATGACACCAATTTTCATCCGTCTAAGTTATGTCGAACCAATCCCATCGATTAGATTGTTTAGCCTAACAAATTCATTAAGTTGCTTGTGCCGTCATTCTCTAATTAGATACTATACTCACACGATATACACCACTTTTTTTCACTTATGCAACATATAAGGTTTCCTAAAAATTTCACAAGTAATAAAATCACATGTTTGTAGGATCCGGTTGTAGTCAACGTCTAGAAGCTTTTCTAGAGTATGGCATTCATGATCTTGATATAAGGTGCCTTATATCACTCTTTAACCGTACCAATAAATAAAATAATAAATTTAAAAAAATAACACAACTTTTTAAGAAATATAACTAAAGCATTATATAATAAACCAAATACCAACTTTTATAGTAAAATTTATAAAATGGTTTTAGTATATTAAAACCATAAGAACACAAGTATACCATAGCAAGATATTGTCTACTTTTGCTCATGAAAACTTGTCTTTTTAGTTTATCATGGTTTTTTTTTTTTCGCGCTCGATCAAACAAAACGCGTCATGGTAGTGATAGTTTCCACTATCCTTATAAGGAAGGCTTGCTTATCACCTTCAATCAATTGTGACTTACATTTCATCTTCTTAGAGAGCTTAGCGTCATCGTTGGCATACCGGTTCATCTGTAACAAACCAAATAAACCATGTTGGAATATTGTCCACTTTTGATTTTTGTGGGTTGTCCATACATGAACTCAATGTTTTGTTTTCAACTGACAATATGTTCGTCCAGACAAAACATGTTTTGATAGAGAATGTTTTTACTCCCCTTGTCTTTATAAAAAAAAGGTTACGTTCTTCAATTCAAGCAATGTAAATCTTAAAGAAACGCATTGCTTAAAATACATATAAAAATTTCAAATAATATTTATAGAAATGCTTTTTAAAATTACTTTAAAGTATATAGAAAACATTTAAGTGAGTTTAGATCACTTCAAAAACTTGTTTACAATATAGAAAATTTTCCTAATAGTTAATGTTTTGTATTGTTCACCTTTTATGTCTTTCGTATCGTCTTTCTTGATAGATTCCAATGTTTTTCCCAACAATAAATCTTTTAGAATCAAAGATGCGATCTTTAGCAAAAGAATCAAACAAAGGGGTCAGCCACCCGCCTTCGTCTTTACCTTTAATCCATTCTCCCCAAAATCCACAAATCCACCATGGATTCCACTTTTTATATTTGGGAAGAACCCACTATCTCTATAAATAGTCCCAACTCTTAACACTCACTCACTCAATCGTAATCCCCTTTCAATCTTTCTTCAAATGGCTACCAATTCAGGTTAATTTCTTCAATTTCTGTCACTAGGGTTGTGAATTCTTGTGGGTTTGATGTTAATTTGTGTTAATTTCACAATCTGATGTTTAATCCGATTGCTGATCTGTTGTAGTTGAGGTCGAAAATGTTGAAGAATCAAAAGTTCATGTCTTCTCATCGTCATCAGATGTATATTTCGTAAAACCCTGTTCCCAGTTTTCAATTTTGAAACAAGAAATCACCATTTTTGAACCTGCAAATTCAGTTTGAAGTATATAATCTGAAGTTATTAGCTTTTGTTATCATGATTAGTGCTTGAGAAGTTGCATCAGAAGTGGAAATCAGTTGAGAAACTGCCATACCCTGCAATGTATTCCAGTGTTTATGGTGGGATTATTCTTGATCCTGCTATGATGGTCATCCCGATTGATGATCATATGGTGCATCGAGGCCACGGTGTGTTCGACACCGCTGTCATCCTTGATGGGTGAGTTCTTGTTTTCGCTTATAGCGCGTCGTCATATTCTGATGTATGCAGTTTTATCCTACACTTTGTGCAGAAGCTGTTTCGCTCATTCTGTAAACAATCTTTAGTAATAAGATATGACTCCATTATGGGTTATGTGTATATAACAGATACCTGTATGATCTCGAGGGTCATCTTGATCGAATCCTCATATCCGCATCGAAAGCCAAGCTCTCGCCTCCATTCCCAAGATCAACTCTTCGATCGATCCTTATCCAGCTGGCAGCCGTATCAAAATGCAAGAAAGGAACTTTAAGATATTGGTTAAGTGCAGGACCAGGGGATTTCTTGCTTACTCCTTCAGAGTCCACAACATCTGCTTTCTACGCAATCGTTCTTGATGAAGAATTCTCGCAGTGTAAAGAAGGCGTAAAGGTGATAACTTCCACAATCCCCATGAAAGTCCCTATGTTTGCTACAAGCAAGAATGTGAATTACCTCCCAAATGTACTGTCCAAGCTTGAAGCAGAAGAGAAAGGTGCATTTGCATCAATTTGGGTGGATGACGAAGGGTATGTCGCTGAGGGTCCGAATGTGAACGTTGGTTTTGTGACCCATGAAAAAGAGCTTATTTTGCCATATTTTGACAAGGTTTTAAGCGGGTGTACTGCGAAAAGACTTCTTGAATTAGCTCCAAAGCTGGTTGAAAATGGGAGTTTGAAGGGTGTGAGAACTGGGAATTTGACAGTTGAGGAAGCCAAACAAGCTGCTGAAATGATGTACATTGGTAGCACACTTCCTTTACTGCCAATTATTGAGTGGGATGAGAAGCCGATTGGCGATGGTACTTAACCGAATAACTAATTTAACTGCTGTTTTTAACTGTTTACTTTGAAAGTGAACCGTTTTCGTGTGATTTGATGATGGTGGTTTTGTTACAGGGAAAGTTGGGGAGTTGACAATGGCGCTATCGGATCTGATTTGGGAAGATATGGTGGCTGGTCCGGAGACACACAGGATAAAGGTTCCTTACGCGTAAAAGAAACCCGAAATTATGGTTGAATTTGGTGTTGTATCTTTTGGTTTTGATGTGTGATGAAATGGAGATCAAGATTTGAATAAAAGTTAAAGCTTTGTGTTTGCAAGTTCTGTAGTCATGTTGCTCAGACAATTGGGTTGATTTTGCACATTTGTAACAATGAATTGCAAGTTGCGCATTCTTAACTTAAAGAAAGAAAAAATAAAATAATTAAACCTCAAAATGAAATTTTAAATATAAAATATTGCCCCCATGCAGGATCGAACTACAGACCTCCAGTTTACAAGACTGGCGCTCTACCACTGAGCTATAGGGGCTTCCTGATTAAAGCTTTATAATATCTATAAAAATGATTTTGGAGAAAAAAACAGAAAAAGAAAAGAGTGCATGATTTGCTTAAGGAGAACCAAGGAAAAACGATATCTTATTTATTAAAAAAACTGTAACAAAACTTTTACGATATATTAATACAATATAAAAAAAAAACATTGGTTTTATTAAAGGTTAAGTTTCATTTGTCTTTGGAGTTTGCCTTAAATTTTATTTCTCGTTCTTATACTATAAAAGATAACAAAAAGTGTGACAAAATACAAATATAAATGAAGTTTTTTTTTTTTTCGTTTTCTTAGTTTCGGAACAAAATAAAATTTTAAGGTAAATTTAAAAGACAAAAACTGTAATTTACTCTACATATTATTATGCATTAATCATAATCCTATGCATCGATACTATTATAAAACATATTTTGTACTTTGTAGATTTCATGAGATAGAAGCAACGAATTTGTACTAGAAAAGAAGTTTATGAACGAAAACAAATTCAAAGACCATCAAACAAATTGAATTAAAATGCTGGGAATTTGTTTGCAGGTTGTTGGTCAAATGGTCAGGGTCATTTGTGGGCTGTAAATTTGGGCTTAATATAAATCTCGTAATTGAAATGCAAATGAAATTAAACGGGCCTTTCAATGGGCTATAACCTGTAAGTTGTTATTGGATCGAACTCCCAAGGAAAGAAATCAAAGAAACAATGAAGATGGCAATTTTGGCGGTTTTGTTGTTGACGAGAATGTCTGAAGATTGGTCCACAAGTCTCTGCACGAAGATAGACTGGAGACCTATGTTAACAAGTCGATGTACGGAAATAGACCGTCTTGCAAATACTATCTATTATGACAGTTGTTTGATTGTGTTAATTGTTAGACGAGTTACTTTGGATTTTCTGATGGTGTCATTCCACTTTAAAGAGTTTTTAAATGTGTAGTACATGTCCCTCTTTGTAGTTTGCTATGATTGGTGCCTAAAGTTTGTCAATCAATCAAATTAAGTTATGTTAATGTAACTTATTACATATTAATATCAAACGTCTTAATTAGTTGCAATCCTACTTACTTGAATGGTAATTATGTTGCTAATCAAATGCATATGATTTTCACTCGCTTTAGTGTAATTGATTTCTACGTTGATACGATAAACTGTTTTAATTACGTCACCCAATTGTGCCTTGCGCATCCTAGTTAGTTAAGTTAAATATTTCATTGATATTGTAATATGAGAGTTTTGCAAATCTATTTAACGCATGCATTAGTTATTTACAAAAGATCTTTAAAATATGTTCCCACAAAATTACCCTTACAACATTAACAAACTCATCAATTTGTCAATCTTGCCACCGTCACTAAATACCATTGAATAGCTAAATTCATTGAAAATGATGGTGGTACCAACAAAATAATCTTTCTTTTTCATTATCAATGAAAATGAGATTTAGAATACAAGATAGGTTAAGTTGTTGTATAATAAGACATTTCAATTAATGCTATCAATTTTCACATGAGATTTTCAACATTAAGGAGCATAAAGGCGAACAATTTTTTCTAAACAAACATCAAGATCTTTAATTGATTACAAGATTTTATCGTTGACCAACTAACCATTCAATGATGATTGTTGTTTTTAGATAGACCATAGTGATCTACAAAAGATTAGCACGTTGGATCGTTGACATAAGTACCATGTAGAATGCATCGAAAACTAACTAGTTGAGAGAATCACTTGTCCAGTTTGCAAATGCATTGGGCTCGTTACACAAGGAAAAAAATCAGGAAACCACAATGAACGTTAGGCATGTTCTAAAAACAACCAAATATGAATGGTTAGTAATTGTACTAAACTATGTTTTTGTTGGTGCTAAATTCTCGAGCGCCCTTAAAACCTTTTTATATATAGCCTTTTGGTATTGTATCGGTGTTTTAACTCCGATTGCGTATTAATTGCGATTTTTGGAATGTTAATACTGGTTTGAACATTCATTTGGTTTAAACATATTAACATTTTATTTAGGCTGTGGTCACAACAATTATTCATAGGGCTATTCATCCTAATTTTGCATGTTAGTTGAAGTTTATACTTTACATATAACAAAACTAGAGGGTCAAGAATCAAGATGTCAATCGACTAATTGTGATAACACATGGATCGTCCTTCATCCCCTTAAGGCCTTAAGCCCGTAAGCCCATTAGACAATCAACAATCATGTCAACTGGCTAATTCATTATTTATATTTTATAAACTTAATTAAATAAAGTTTTGTTTGTAATAAAGGTAATGAACATGATTGTGATTCATACTTGGTACTTTTTAATTACGATAAACTCACCGTACAACTGTCACTGCATGTGTACAATCATTGTACCATGGATTGGCTTTTCTTAAAGTAAAATTATTTATTTCATAAATAATTAATTATTTAAAATTTCTTTTAATATTAATATGACACTTGCATTTATTCATCATATAATATATTCTTAATTTTACAACAATGCTTAACTATTAATCTGCGTTAACTCAAAAATGTTTGTGTCATTTCAATGAGAAAAGAAAACGCGTACACCCTAATTATTTCAGATATTTCTTTTTTTAAGGTTTTACTATGAATACATTTTATTTTTTATTTTTCTTGTTCATACGTAGGTATATACCACTTTATACATATGGTACAATCCATCAAAAAACAAATTTATGTATAAAAAAAATCTATTTGTAAATTATATAATTTTTGAAGTGTAAACTGATAAGATTGAAAAAACGTACTAGTAGAAATCAATGTCACTTTCATTTCGACATGAAAATATTAAACTTTCAAAAGAAACAAAACGATTGTATTTTATAAATAAATAAAGTATATACAAATAATTATACGCTCACACACACATATTTGTAATTTTGTATACATGAAAATCATATAGGCAAAACATTAGTTGTACTAGACAGAATAAGAATAAAGCATTCATTTTTGAAAATTTTAAAAATTTACAGATAAAATAAACAGTATGAATTTAATTTTTTAACAACAACAATACATGAATTTTATAAAGAATGGTAATTGCAAGCTAATATAGATGTAATGGTTATTGTTTCTTGCTCTTCTCTTCTGACCTTAAAACGAATATAAACAAATTACTTTGAATGTTTGTTTATGTATATGTAGCCTATACATTCGTAGGTTATATAACAGCATTACAAAATTATAACACATATAAACAAATTAGTTTGACAGTTTTTTAGAATATTAGGTACGTGTATATATATGTTATGTGAAAAACATAAAAATTTTAATATGAAGTTTTTACTTTTATATTTGCGTTCTTACAATAATTAAGAATTCTCTAACAAACTCGTATACATGTGTCTAGAGAGTGGTGGGTTGTTCGATGTCTAACTGTGTATCACTTTTTTATACTGTTAATGAATAAATAAATAAAGTTACATAGGAGTATTACTACAAATGAAACATCATATTCTTAAAAAAAATAGTCTAAAGTTATTATTATTTCCAAAGAAAGAGAAATGTGGATCTGTGTCTAACTTTTCACTAATCATTGTCATTGTCTCCTAAGTACTCTTGGTTAATAAATAAATAAATTATTGAAAGCAACATGAGTACACCCCAAAAAAGAAAAACATTCCAAGGAGAGAACCTAATAATAAAAACTGAAAAGACAATATGCCCTCCATGTGAGTTGATTTTGAGACAAAGGATAGAGGGTGTGGGGTGCTTTCCTCACATGGGGATAGGGGTAGCTTTGTCATTTGCTACACACCCATGGCTATTATTTTATCATTTCATGTCATGTTATCCTCTTTATATTAGAATCAAATTTTGTAAAAGCATATTATATATTAGGGTAGGATTATACTAAAAAAATATTTAAATTTAAAAAGTCTAAAAATATTATGGGCTTGACATGTGATTTTTTATTGTTTTAAAAACAAGAGCATTTTAATAATTATGTTAAATACGTCAGCTCATTGTCTTATATGTTTATTATGTAAATATTAGTTTATTGTGTCATATATTTTATATCATTTGTTATATGTATTAATCATTGTATTTTACATTGATGATCATTTTGTGTTATTTTGTATTATTTTATAGATTATATAAATTTGTTATCTATCATTGTGTTTTACAATTACAAGTACACAACGATGTACTTTCCCAATGTATTTTTCAAAACACATAGTGTTGATCAAAATATTATTTTTGACATTGTTTTTTTATAGATTATATAAACTTGTTGTTATCTATCATTGTGTTTTGTAGTTAGAAGTACACAATGATGTTATTTCACCGATGGGTTTTCAAAACTAATAATATTCAAGATAACACGAAGACGATAAAAAATTACAACGAGACATTGTGTTATTTTGTCATTGTTTTTAATCCATTAGATTAATTAATTATTAATTAATAATTATGTTTTACATATTAGAGGATACACAATAATGTTATAACATCATTATATATTTTTAAATTCATGTTTTAGAAAAAACACAATAGTATTCAGTTAAACACAATTTTCCTACTCCAATAAAATGGTAAATAGAAAAAACACATGGCATCACCACATTCATTATCACCAAGTTTTTCCCGCATCTATCTCCTATTAAATAATCATATTAATTATAAATATTATTTAGTTCATTTATATTAAAATAATTGTAATAAATTAAGAAAAATATCTTTTTATTAATTTTATTTCTAAAAAACAAATTTTTATAAAAAATAAAATTTTTTAAAACGTCAAAATTTTTTACAAATAAAAAATATTTAAATTTGGTATTTTTTAAAAAGTAAAATTTTATAAAATAATTAAAATTGGGAGTTATAATAAGAAAATTTTAATAAATGATATTTTTTAAAATGTTCTTTTTAAACAAATTATTTTATTCTATTATAATAAGGAAGATTTTAATCATATCTTATATTTAAATATTATTTTAATATCAAAAATTTTTATTTATTTAATATTTTATTTATTCAAATCGTGTAATACACGGGTTTTGTAAAGCTAGTAACTAATAAAAAGACATAATGACTACACTAATGACATAATGCTGACATATGAGCTTAAAAACGTAAAACAATTATTATGTTTTTATATAACAATACTGTACTTGTTTTAAAGATAAAAAATACTCATTTTTAAGCTGTAATTTTTATAAAAAAATAATTTCGTGCATAAAAGTTATGAACTTAAAAAAAGCGGGGAACATACAAAAAGACAATAAAAGTTTTTATTATTAAAAAACCGAACTTAAAAAAAGTGGGGAACATACAAAAAGTCAATAAAAGTTTTTATTATTAAAAAACCACTCTAACAAATTTTTTCTTACAATTTAATATCAACAATTGATTAAAAAGATTGATTATTGAGATTACTTATTATATTTTTTAGTTTTAGGCGTCTTTTTATTTGAACAATTCCCTATATATTATACGAAAACGTGTTCATCGTAAAGATAACTTCACATAAATAATCGTATAAATCTATCTATTATAATAAAAGAAGGTTTTAAGATGACACTTGGCATAATTATAGACCATTTAATTCTAATTTTACCGTTTCTCTCTCCTATTAAATAATTACATTAAATATTAATGATGTTAATTAATTTTTTAAAAATTGAAAATAGCTTTTTAATAAATTAAGAGAGAGATGTTTTTATAAATGTAATTTCTAAAGAAACAAAAATTTTAAAAATATAAAATTTTTCTAAACATCAAACATTTTAAATTTGCGAAATAATTTAAAATTGGACTTTTTCAAAAATATTTTTTTATGAAAAAAAATAATTAAATTTTAGAGTTAAAATAAGGAAATTTTTGAAATTGATATATTTTAAAATGGTTTGTCTTGGAAAAAATTGTTTAATTTTTTCTAAAAAAATTAAAAAAGGTTTAAAAATACAATTTTAAAAAAATAATATTATTAATTTACTAATTATATCCTTACTTATATGTAATTTCAGTCGTATCTTATTTCAAAATATCGTTTATAATTAATAAATATTCAAAACTAATTTTTTAATATTTTATTTATTCACACCGTGTAATAACGGGATACTAACCTAGTATTTATATATGTTATGATTTTATGAATTATTGTTTACTTTTTTTCTCTCCTCATTCTTAATCTAATAAATAAGTTTTTTTCTTGTATCTCCACTTAATTCGTAAGCTTTGTAATTATCATCTATTTTTAAGCTTATATTTATATTTAACAAGTAAGTTCGTTTCTTTATTTTATTTTTTAAGTCTTAAATATATATTATTAACTATTTAATATTTAATAAATGTTTTAATTGTTCCACTCATTCAATTCAATAGTTGTAACATATATGGTGGTTATGTAATACTTTGTTTATTTTATTTTCCTTTTCCCTTGGATCAACTAAACATTGAAACGGTAGATATAAACATATTATGCAATTTCATATTTGTTGAATTATTTTTCTATTTTCTTTGTATTTTCTATCTTTTTTTCTGATTAAATTTCTTTTTTGGCCATAAAAAACAGTATAGTTTTTAAGCTGTTAGTTATTTTAATTTTTATATTTAACTTTAACATATTTTAGTTTTCTTATTACAGTAAAAATATAGTGTTTTTTAATTCGGAATATACCATTACGATTTGATTATTTTCTATCAACGTGTTGACGTAAATTTTTATTCAAAACCGAGCGAACTTCTTTCAAATTTTTAGTTTGCTTTCATATCAAATAACGATCATGATTCACAACATAATGTTTTTTTTTTTAACTATGAATACATTAATGCAACGTGCATATTTTTATTTATGTTTCGATTCGACGTAACGTGCAGACATAACCCACTAGTTATGTATATAGGGAAAGGTTTAAATGTTAAACCTCATTTATTGTGATAATCATATTAACTTTTTAAAATTAATTTAAATTATTATATTTTGTTGAAATATAATTATTATACATATACAAAAATATGTCCTTTTATGTATATGTGTAAATTCGTAATCGTAAAAAAATTTACACTATAAGTCATACTTACATATCGTAAACATTTACAGACGTAAAATGTAATGTACACTACTGTAAATTTTTTTACGGTTATAAATTTACACATATATATAAAATAACATATTTTTATATATATATGTAATAATGTTACTTGAAAAAAATAATTTTTAATTGATATTGAAAAGTTAAACTAGTTATAACAATAAGAGATTGTTAACAAACCCTTCTCATGTGTTATATAATATATATTTATATTTATATTTATATATTCCTGATAGTGGTACCAGCATATGACATTAACCCATTGCACATGCAATTGAATTCTTTTTTCAGGGGCACATATGGAAACAAAGCCCCGTTTTCTGGACCCACCAAAACCTTGAATTGTACCGTACAACCAATCTCTATACGCGTAAGAATCAAGAAATATACCATTTTTATCTTTTTATTATATCAAAAGTTTTTAATATGTAACTACAAGTTTTAGTCAAGGCTATCCAACGAGATTTTTTCCATTTTTTTATTCTATTAAATTTTTAATCCAACGTAATTTGAAAGTTCGAACCCGGTTCAAAACTTTTTAGTAATTTTAACAACAACCTCTATGAAATTTTAAACCTGACACCTTAAAACTTTTAATTTTAAAAATTTTAACTTTACAAATATAAATCTATTATAAACAAATTTTCAAATTAACAAATTCACAACCATCAATTTTCAACTACAAAATTCTATAAAACTAAAAAGTGTAATAAGGATTAAGAAGTTGACATGTTTTTTATTAAAATTAGGTTAGGGAGAAAATTAGTAATGTTCCCACTTCTCAAGTTATATTTTTTTTTAACGTTTATAACTTTTATGTACACTGTTATTTTAGAAAAATTACTTAATAAAATGAACATTTTTTGTCTTTAAAACATGTTTAGTGTTGATATAAAAAATTAAGTTTTTTTATGTTTTTTAACTCATTGTGTAATTTCGTTAGATCATTTGTGCAATCTTCTGAATTGACAAGAATTATACAATTATCTAACAAGTAATACACAATGAACTTGAAACATAAAAAGTTTATATTTTTCATTATTGTGTTATTCGAAAATTATCATTTTAAAAAATACAACGCATAACATAATGGTCAACATCTATACTATCTATAAATCATATGAGCTGGGTAGTTTAAAATACCATAAAATTAAAAATAGTTACTTAAGTTAATTCAAAAGGTATAACCATTTTTGAGGGTAAAATAATACTTGTAACATTATGTACATATTATCCGTTACAATTATTTACATAATAACCCTACACGGCTACACTTACTAATGTGTACATAAAAGTCTACATTATCTACCCATAAACCAAAAAACTTGATTTTTTTAGAGATTTTATTGATATCTTTTAATCTATCACTTTTAAAATTTTTTGAGACTACAATAGTAATTTGTATTTTTTAAACGTTTTGGTGTAAACTTTAGCTGAACCGACCTGTATATTATAATATACAACAAGTTAACATGTAAATGTACAAGTGGTCATGTAGAACATATTTATTTCGTGTTTTAAATTTTAGTTTGTCTAAATTGTTTCTAGATTGTTAAAAACAACTCACATTTACCTTCCAGTCTATCTATACAGTTCACATTTATCTTCTAGACCATCTATACTGTCAAAATTTCAACTCCTTTAAATGATTTATAGACTTATATTTGTTATAAACTCGTATATTATACGGAGTTATATAACAGAAAATATCATATTAGCAAATCCGATTTAAATTTGTACAAAAATATATAGTTATACAAAGTTCACATAACTGAAGAACAGTAGCATAGATCTTATTCTCCTACAGGAAATTGTACAAATAAAGGAAATGATATATATAAAAATTACATACATATGTATTTGTGGCGTGTATAAGTAATGTTTAATTGAATCAAATGTTTACAAAGTATAATATTTTCCTACAAATGTGTGAATACATGCTTATCCATAAGAATTATATTGATTACACAGGTCTCTAAAAGTCATCATTAAAAAAAATTACATTTTTAACATCGTGTTATTTGAAAGTCATCATTTTAAAAAATACCATGCATAACACCAAGTTCAACATTAAACATAATGGGTAACACAATGACCAGCGCTAGAGTCAATGATTAGTAATAGATACAATGAGTTGCTCGACGGGGATTACATAATGACCGGATCAGAAGTACACAATCAACTAGAAAAATTAAAAGAAATTACATTTCCAGCATTATGTTAATTGGAAATCATCATTTAAAAAAATACAATACATAACACAATGGTTAACATTAGACATAATAGGTAACACAATGATTAGATTAGACTCGTTGATTAGCAATAGACACAATAAGTTGCTTAATGAATATTACACAATAACCTAATTAGAATTACACAATGAACTGAAAAATATAAAAAAATTACATTTTCATAATTGCGCTATTTGAAAATCATCATTTTGAAATACACAATGCATAACAAAATGGTTAACATTAGACACAATCATCTGACGAATATGACACAATAATCTGATATTACACAATTATTTGACGAATATTACACAATAAGCAGAATTAACGTGAAGAAAATCTTCATTTTTTATGTATCAACTTCATAGGTGTTTTAAAGATAAAAAATTGTTTATATATATGGTATAATTTTTTTAGAAATAATATTGTATATAAAAGTTATGAGCATTTAAAAAAAAATAAAACTTGAAAATGTGGTTATGATTAAATTACCATTGGTCTATCATTTAAAGTTTTAATTATTTATCATTATGGCACCGAATGTTTTTACCCTTTGATTTAAGATCTAATTGATAGTAATTCTTTTTAACCTTTTAGTTTCCTCTCTTTTTAAAATAATCCCATCCTTTTTAAATAAAGTAATTTAAATAAATTAAGCCCAAAAACAATTAACTTTTGTACTCATTAAACTATTAATTTATTTATTTTATTTAACTTAATTCAATTAATTTTATACCTTAACCCATTTAATTTGTAAATCAAATAGTAATAAATAAATAAAATTAACCTTTGTTCCGTTGTTCGAGTTCTGATCGAAAAAAGCCGCTTGCCCGCTTTTGAGTTCTGCCCTATGCACCTTTAGCCTTTAAATAATCAAGTTCCTTTATTGGATCAACGATCGTTTATTCCAAAACGTGACTGATGACGATCGTTTATTGCTAAATCATCTTGAGGTTAGTAGACTTTAACAGACTTGTTTAAAAATGTTTTTTTTACGCGATACAATAGCTAGTTTTTATAATGTAAAAACTTGTAAATAACAATTTTAGAGATATTGTAACTATCTTACATATTTCTAATACTTTTACATTTATTACGTATTTTGATATACTATATATGAACCAAACATAATCAAATCAATAAAAAAAAATTAGAGCTATAGTTAAAGAATCTTGAAATTTTCCTAATAAAAAATTTCTAGATTTGTCACTTAAAATAAAAAACAAAATAAGTAACTAAAATAGTAACTAATGTGAGTAATATAAGAATAATAGAAAATAAAATAAAACCAATCATAAAATCTTAGAAAAAGAAGGCAATGAGGGTAGCGTTGAGTGTCGAACCCTTTACCTAAGGATTGAAGACCAAAGCTCTTTCTAACCATACTAATATTTTTTATGTTCTTTACCACACAAAAATTATATAATCACTAGGGTTATTTCTCGATGCGAGTTGCGTGTGTGATGGATGAGTTAAACCAAGGCTTATATAAACGCACAGAGTCTAATTATCATAATATTTGACAGCTTAACACATTATCATCACAACCTCCAACAAAAGTAATGCTATCAAAAGAGAAGGAAATTCTATTGTATGTTATAAAACAAACGTAATGCTATCAAAAGAAACTTTGGCAAGGCTTATATCACATATTGTTAGGTACATGGTAAAAAATTAAATGAGTGCATCAGGGTTGCAAGTAAAAGTTGACCATCCTCTAGATCTTTCATGCCAAGGCAGCATCTTATTCAAAGTTTATGTTTTCCGTTTAAACTCATCATAACCACATGATAAAACCAAACCAACAAATCTTAGCAAGAAAATAATCGAGGTCTTTTGCGAAATTAATAATAGGTCAACAGCCTCCTCCCAAACCTAGTGATGCCTTAGATGAACTAATGCCCGTCATCATCGACCTAATGTACTAAACACAACGGCAATCACACCTTACATTCATACACATCAAATTACACTTTGATATGCATCGAACCAACATCGCTATTCATAAAAATGTCTCAAAAGATATAAGCTCACCATCACCATCACCATCACCATCACCATCACCATCACCATCACCATCACCATCACCATCACCATCACCATCATCGAGAGCCAACATAAGAAATTAAGAAGAAATCAAAACCAAAAATAGTCCAAGATGAAGCAAGGTTTAGAAGTAACAAAAGCAATCATCAACACCACTAAACAGGGGAGATATCATGCATATTAGACAACAAAACACAAATCAATAGGCCTAGTAAAGTGGTGTTTGTTTCATCCTAAAAATGATAACAACCTCTAGATCACTAACAATAACCAGATCATTTCCATGAGGGACCAGTAGCTATTGCATACAAGTTTAACGACAATGACTAGACAAAAGGATCTAAATGAAAATGTGGTTAGGAAAGTAGGAACCATAATAACCACCACATTGACACCCCCAGCAACACCATCGTCGCCTAGGGTTCCCAAAAAAAAGGGAGGCCCGCCACCCTGTGCACAGACTTGATACTACAAACCAAAACACGAGTATGTTATTGGCGGATTCATTTGACAACTTCTACGATACGTGTGGTAAAGTATGCTTTGATTTGGCGAGATAAAAGCGAAATAACCTTTAGATAATGTGGTGACAAAAACGAAAACTCTAGTTGCAAGAAGTTAATAAACATTTATTAAAGGATGGAATCACATTGCGCGAAACATTTGTATGATTGTTATAGCTGTTGGGTACGCGTCTAAAAGCTAGAGATCGTTGTCTTTTACGGATATCTACACATGAACCGAAGACATTTAATTTATGTGTATTAGAGAAAATAAATTCTTGTTAGGTTTCCCTTGAAGTTTTGGTATCTTGTGAGGTAAGTCGATTAATATATATTATGATATCTAAGGCCCATATTTTTAGTATAAGGGTTATTGTTCTACTCTAGAAAAGGAAAAATAAATGAATAGGTTTAGATCTTAAAAGACAAAAACCACCTTAACTAACTAATTAATACCGTGTACACCCATATATTTGCTACCAACAATAAATATCATTTCATTAGTCATTGCATTATTTAGTTCTACCACTCTTCATCGAATTAACTCAACATGAATAATTTTTTAAATCTTACTTCAAATATAATATCATCAAATGATTTTGTAATGTAGAGTATGATCCTACATGTTCTTGACAAGCTAGCAATAAAAAACGTTATATTTATGCATATATGTACTTTTAACAACTTCTATCTTCCGCATTATCTATCCTTCATGTCATCCTTTTTTTGTACGTCTTTTCTCGCACCTGTGCCCTAGAGGTCGACAAACCCATTAAAGATGCTCCAAGAAAGATGTCATTTTTTTTTCTTGAAGCGTCATAAACCTGAATCTTGCTAGTGGTAATTTTTTTTATTTAAAAGTGAAACGCTATCAAATCGACTTCCCCTCCATCTCAGCATGATAATAGATTCTTATTTCATCAGTCGTCTTTTGACTTTCATTTTACAAAAATATTATTTGGACTACAATAATCGATTCTTTCAAGCATCATCTTAAATATTTATAAATCTGATCTTGATCATAAGTTACATAAAATTAAAATATACATATTTAAACGTGTTGATTCAACAAATAAAGGCTAATGAGAGGTCCAACATTCCTAGGTCTTCAATTGCTTAGTGCGATTAGCAAAAAACCGTTAATCTCATCACAAAAGGGTATTTCTACGATTAGCCTATGACGTGAGAATAAGTTAGACGTTATTTAAGAGATAATTTAGGATGAGAGTAGATATGGAATGTAACATATGGATGTTTCAAGGACAACCTCTTGCTTGGGATGTCCAAGACATCCTTTTGCGGTGAAGTTTTCCTGCTCATGGTGAGCTTCGACGGGTAGCTCATTGTTTTGTATAGAAGTCCGATCCTCTCATTTCTTCACTACATAATTGATCCTTACCTTTTTCGTATATTGAGCTAAAGTCCTCTAATAGAGACAATTTACCTATTTTTCATATAGGTATTTGCTTCAATAGGTGTGTTTTATTTATACATGTTAACCCCCCAAAGATGCTCATGAGCTACGTCATCCTTCGGCCGCAGGAGCTGAAGTTCAACCAGTTCATGTGTTGACCAAGTTAGCGCACCACTCACGTCATCAAAATGAAAATAATTTGACCAAATTAGCAACTAAAATACTATAAATGTAACAAAACATGCCCCCATCTCACACACTTGATAGAACGTTAAACACATAAGAGGTACGTTTAACCAAACCCAGTATTATCCAGATAAATTTAAGAGAATATCTTGTTCATCCAGGAAGAAGATCATATAGAGGTGAGTCACATCGAGGAGCACGTGGTGGGCTGATTTCGCCGGTTATTAAACTACCCAGTAAAACCGTTGGGTCACAGCCTGTTGCTAGCTGTCATAATCCCCTCCTCCACCCCCCATGTGACCCACCACCACCCCTTCCCACCAAAATCACAAACCCTCAACCCCTTTTTAACTTCCATCCACTCTACCATTACTTCAATTTCAACATCAATTCACCACCATCTGATCATTCAACTTGTAATTTGATAATTTGTTCCATTGATTTTGCTATTTCTGACCTCAATGGCACAATTGCCGCCAAAAGTGCCAACAATGGCCAACAACTGGCCGTCCTTCCCCTACCAGATGATGCCGCTGCCGTCCTCCGCCGCACAGCCACCGCACTGGGTGGATGAGTTCCTCGACTTCTCGTCGGCCAGGCGGAGCTCTCACCGGAGATCCGTCAGCGATCCGATTGCGTTCATCGAGTCGCCGTTCATCGAAGAATGCCGTGAGTCGAACACTAGTGGATTTGAACGATTGGACGATGAGCAGTTTAGCTCGATGTTTTCCGACGACGTCGCGACGAATCTCCCGTCGACGAGATCGTCGTCGAATCCTTCTACTCCGTCGGATCAGAACAGTGATAATGATGCCGATGGTAAACCGACGGCAGCGCCGCCGCCGGAGATTCAACGGCATCAGCTGAAGAACGAGCCTGGGGAGGTGGAGGACGGCGGCGGAAGTCTGCCGGAGACGGAATCCGGTAAACCTTGCTTCAATTTCTCTAGCGACGGTAGCACCATTGTTGATCCGAAGAGAGTGAAAAGGTAGAATTGCACATTGGATTCCATTGTTACGTATGTTGCTTAAGCAACAAGTTACCTGAATTACAGTTGTAGTGAAATTGATTGATTGATTGTTCATAATTAAGGTAATTGAGCTTAAGTAGAGCTTAATTACGTGTTAATCTTTGTAATCTTCGTGTTTAACAGGATATTAGCGAATCGTCAATCGGCTCAGAGATCGCGAGTGAGAAAGTTGCAGTATATTTCTGAACTTGAACGGAGTGTTACTACGTTACAGGTTTGTACATGATTTCTCTGTAAACTTGTAAAATATCATATTTCATTAAATTATGATTTAACAATAGTATGTTATGCATTAAAAATCTGTATTTTAGAAAATCATGAAATGTTATAAATTTAGAAAGAAATACTTAAGAAATTCTTCCTTAGCTTTTTGATAATTTCATATATTCTTTTTAAAATTTCAAAATATCATATTTTATCTTAAATTATATTTTAAAAGCATCCTATTACTATGCATTTTTAGGAAAATATGAGATTTTCCAAATTTTAATGATAGACAGTATGAAATTATGTGATGAAATTATCTCATAGCTTTTAGATAATTTCATATATTTCCTATGAACTTATAAAATGTCATAATTTCTTAAATCGTGCTCTAAAAGCATGTATAATATCCATTAAAATCTTGCATTTAGAAAAAAAAAAAGCGACATTTTATAAATTTAGAGATTAACATAAAAATATCTCCCGTAGCTAGCTTTATGATAATTTCATATATTAACACTAAATTTACAAAATATGATAATCTTTTATATCATCGTTTAATAGCATTGTATGTATGAATTGAAAACTTGTATAATTGGTTTTTTGTGTTTAATGAAGACCGAGGTGTCTGCGTTATCACCACGAGTGGCGTTTCTGGACCATCAGAGGCTGGTTCTAAACGTCGATAACAGCGCGCTCAAGCAACGTATAGCTGCCTTAGCTCAAGACAAGATTTTCAAAGACGGTATGCGAATTTTAATCAAATCATATTGAATTCAGTTAATTTCGTTTTGCAAAATCAAATATGATCATAATTCATAATTATTATAGCTCATCAAGAGGCATTGAAGAAGGAGATAGAGAGGTTAAGGAAAGTGTACCATGATCAAAACATGCAAAAGGCTAATAACAACAACAACAACAGCAACGAGGAAGAAGGTGATAACAACGCCACCGTGAACGACGGTGGCTCCGCCGTGGTGAACCGGAGTGGTACCGAGGGAGGTGGTGGGGTGTGCTAACATGCGCCCATGCATGCACGTGATGTGTCTCCCCGCTTTTCGTGGTGGTGTGAGTGGTCCCCCATGATTGGCATGTGACTTTTATAATTTAACATGGCTCCTACAGCATTTCTTTTCCTGTTTTGTTTTCTCATTTATTATTTTATTTATTTTATTTTTTATTTATCTTTTTGATTCTTTTGATTGAAAATAGTGTGTGGGGTATTGATTATATAGGAACAGGGGCATTGTTGTAATTGTGTTTCTTGAGGATTTTTTTTTTTCTCTTTTGTATTGTCTTTCGCAGTTGGGCCTAAATGGCCCATCATTGCTTACAAGTGTCTGTACTGAAAATGATTAGACTCTTCGTATGTTAATCCAATCTATAATTTGTTGATAAATTAGTGCAAAAATGAATAATAAAACTCGAGAAGAGTGTTGTAGTTAGAAATATTATTGTTTTTTCTTATTATCTTGAATATAGTATTATAGTTCTTTTATTCTTTTGGAAATTCAATAACTAACTAATATATTTATTTGGGTTGATAATGACTTGTTTGTTTTTTTATCAGTTTACAGTCTTTCACTGAATATAAAAGCAATTTAAATAGCAAACTATAAGAACCATATAAATATTTATACTTAGTATATGAAAGATAACAATTAAATTGATTTTCTATAAAATGTTGGTTCTTTCATTTGAAATTGGTTTATATTAAACAACTTTTATATTCGTAGATCAATAAACTTGCAATATAAATTGATTTGATGTGCTGCAAAAAGCATTATTAATTGATTATGCATAATTACACTCATTTCTTCAACTAGTATATTTATAGTTTTTGTTATAAACCAATGTAATTATAAAATTCAAAAAGAAAAACCAGGTGAAAATGTTAATTGATGAGTGTTCTTAATCTCACCCGTCCGTGTCAAAACATTCATTTTCCAAATATGACCATTTTATCAACTACTTACTCTTTGTGTTAAACCTATTTTTTCAAGAGATATTATGATGTCTAAGTGATATATTCACAATTAAAAAAGTTGTGATTTTAGGTCCAAAAAAAAATACAAGTTATGTATTTAAATTAGAAAATTAAAGAATTGCTCTCAAAATATTTTTAGGTATCTACCTTAACAATTTCTGACTATTTTATTACTTAAATTTAAATAACTTGTTATATTTCAATTAGGATCAAGGGTTAGGTCAGGGCTTTATGCCTCGGGTAATCCCCTTTACCTTTTTTTTTTAATGTATGATCTCCTAATCTACTCATAAATCTACCTAACTTGCCTAAGCAAAATTTAAACTCTCAATCTTATAGAAGAAAGCACTTATCACACAATCGAACACCATTAGGTCAATTGCCCTTTGGTGGGTAATCCTTTTTTATTTAAACTTCATATACCATAGTGGGAGAGATATAAGTTTATTGCAATAATATGTTTCCATTGTAATTAATATAATTTTATTAATATAAATAGTTGTTGATTAATAATACATAACTAGGTTTATTACCCGTCGCGCGTTGCCGCGACATTGTACGTGACGTAATAAAGTATAGACTACAATCGACCCGACTCGTTTCCAAACTAATTTTACGTCAATACGTAGAGTAACTCGAATTTATACCGTTGAACAAAAACATTTAATATTTGACCTGACTTTTAATCGCTCCGACCTTTTTCGAACTAAATTTACGTCCAAACGTATAGTAAATGAAAAAGTATTATATTGACCCGACGCGTTCCCAAACAAACTAATGTCGAAACGTAGGTAAACTCAAAGCATACATAAAAATAAGCATTAAAACGTTTTATATTTGACCTAATTTATTTCTGAACAAAATTTACGTCAAAACGTTGACGTATTGGACTCGAATTTATATTTTACAGGGGTAAATCCGGAACTTTAAAAACTTAAGGGGGTCGAAGTGACATTTTTCAAAGTTTTATAAAAAGTTTAGGGTAAAAAATGTCAAATAAAGAAAGTTGAGGGGGTTTTTTGGCCGGTGGCATTTGCCACCGACCTTTGCAAATAAGTATATATACAATATCTAACGAAGTTTTTATTATTACATCCAACATTAGAGTTTTGGGTTTTTGCTCGTTGCTTTTGCCACCAATATTAGTTGTCTAACCTTCTTCTATGTTTTACTTTTTATGTGATGGCTTTTCTTCTTTTTTTTTCCTCGTCTCATCCAACTTCAAAAACAAATTATACAAATATATTATTTATTCTTCTCTTACTACCAATCATAGTAAGTTCCTAAGCCAATCACCATAAAAATCATGTTTAAAAGTGCCAAATACGAAAAGAAAATGGAAGTTTGATCCACTTGACCAGTTCGTCACTTTATCACTCTAAAAATCGTGTTTAAAATTAGAGAACTTTTCCTCAGACAAACATAATATTAACTAGCATTCTCATAATTTAACATTAAAAGAATACTAACTAAAATAATATATTAAAGTAAAAGTTTACAAATTCATGCCTGTTTATAAACTAAATACCTCAGAGAATCTCAATTCAGCATTTCTTTACATCCTATAAAAAAACCAGCAAGCACGTCCAATATTAAGATCGTATTGGCAAATGTTCTTTCTCTTGTTTTTTAGCAAAATGAAATGTAAAATAAATCATGTAGTTAACTTTAAATCATTTATAAGGGTGACAATGTTAAATCAGGTGTTAAGGGTGACAACTTTAAATCAGGAGTTAAAAAAGTCAATGTTGGATGTCCACTTGTTATATAACTCAAAAGTCAAAACTATAACTAGAGGGAGTCAAGGGTCAACCCAAATACATACGTTAGCTGAGTGGTCTAGAATCTAGATAATCGAATGGACCTTGAAACTAATTGTATTTTTACTTGTAATCATTAGTTGCACTTGCAGCAATATCTCAAATAAATGCCAATGCAGGGGGCAATCATACTTTTGTTTTCTTTGTTATTTGTTCAGCAAAGCTATGCTGCTGAACTCCACACCATTTCAGACTCAAGTTTTCTGACGGATGGTGACACGTTAATCTCGGCTACTAAAATTTTCGAACTGGGATTTTTTATGCCCGGTAGCTCAGAGAACAGATATCTCGGGATTTGGTATAAGAATATATCTGTTAGAACTGTAGTTTGGGTTGCAAACAGAGACCACCCGCTCCCTGGTGCATCACGACTTGTGTTAAAGATTGCTGATCAAGGAACTCTTGGCCTCTTCAACGATAACATCATGATTTGGTCATCTAACACGACAACATCAGGGAAGGCAACTACAAAGCTTCAAGACGACGGAAATCTAGTTGTGATTGACCAGGATAGAAAGGTTATCTGGCAGAGTTTTGATTACCCAACCGATACTATTCTGCCTGGCATGAAGATAGGGAAAGATTACTTGAGGAACAAGGAATGGCATCTATCATCATGGAAGAGTAGTCAAGATCCAGCTCCAGGTGAATGGACGGATGGCGCTGACATATCCGGCTATCCTCAAAACAAACTAAAACAAGAGGGAATTGTTAAATTCCGTGGGATACCATGGAGAAATTATTGGTTTAGGTGGGCGTCTCCATCGGGCGAGGAAGTGACCGTTACATTTAATGTGACTATTAATGATGATGAGGTGTCTTCTACTTATAATATTGGAAACAGTTCTTTGCTAAGAAGGGACGTCTTGAGTTCTTCAGGGCGTCTAAATGGTTGGGTGTTGGCAGAAGTCAGTAGTGGGTGGCAGCTTATATGGTCATTTCCGCAACATGATTGTGATACATACAACATTTGTAATGCTTATGGAACCTGCAACGTGAGATTGACCGAACATTCTTGTACTTGCTTAGATGAGAAAAGGTTTATGCCCAAGAACCAAAAGGCTTGGGACATTGCTGATTGGTCAGGTGGCTGCATTAGGCGAACACCGTTGGAATGCAAAGATGGAGCAGAAAAGTTTATCAAGTATTCTAATATAAGATTGCCAGACACACAGAATACCTGGTTTAACATGAACATGAGTCTGGAAGAATGTGAAACAAAATGCTTACAGAATTGTACTTGTACGGCTTATGCAAATCCAGACAACAGTCGAAGGGTCTGCTTGCTTTGGTTCAGTGACCTTCTAGACATCCAAGTGTTACCTGAACGCGGTGGCGCTCCTGATATTTTTATAAGGATGGCTTCGTCTGAATTAGGTAATAATGTCTAGTTATCTATCCTTTGCTCCAACAGCTTCATCTTATAATGTACAAATCAACTTTGTTTGCTATGTAATATCATGCAGATTCTCAATCAGATTCTAAAAGGAAGCAAGGAGGTATAAACATAAAAATAATCTTACTTATAATCTTTCTGGGGGTTCTTCTCATAGGCTTGATTATCTCAATATGGTTATGTAATGCCCAAAGAAAAAAGAATCATGCCAAACCAACAGGGGAGGGTAAGAATTTGCATAACTTCAGCAGTAAACTAGAGCACCATGTACTTTTGAACAGATTATCCATGTGTGAAGTCTGCTTTCTCCTAATATGTAGGTGAAATCTTGATGTCCTTTAACAGCCAGAATGAAGACATGGAGCAACCATTATTTAGCTTCTCAACCATTACTTATGCCACAAACAATTTTTCGCCCAATAATAAACTTGGAGAGGGTGGATTTGGACCGGTTTATAAGGTAATTGCTATATGAGAGTAAACGTGCAATGCATCCATAACACGAAAACTGCATTTGAATCATCAAACATATAAGTAGCATGGAACTCAAACAAAAAACAAAGGTATGGAAGTCAATTTTGCAGTTTATATTGTTTTTTATATTGCAAGTGATGAATTTTCAGGGTATGCTAGAAGGAGGGCAAGAGATTGCCGTTAAACGCCTCTCCAAGAACTCAAGTCAAGGACTTGAAGAGTTCAAGAATGAAGTCACCTGCATTTCAAAACTTCAGCATCGAAATCTTGTAAAGCTTCTTGGTTGTTGCATAGAGGGAGATGAGAAGTTGTTGGTCTATGAGTACATGCCAAATAAAAGCTTGGACTCATTTATTTTTGGTAAAAATATAAAGACTACATAATTTCCAGTATCATATACATTGGATTAATATTCATATCAGGAAACCAAAACTTACTAAACAACATGTTGGGCAGACAAAACTCAAAGGGCGCTTCTTGACTGGACAAAGCGGTTCAACATTATCAACGGGATTGCTCAAGGACTTGTTTACCTGCATCGAGATTCACGATTAAGAATCATCCATAGAGATCTAAAAGCTAGCAACATTTTACTAGATCAGAATATGAACCCTAAGATATCAGACTTCGGCTTAGCTAGAACTTTTGGAGGAAACGAGACCCACGCAAATACAGACAGAGTTGTTGGCACATAGTAAGTCATGGAACCCACTATTCATTCTTTTTTTCTTGAATTCTTATGTATTCTCTTATAAGCATTCTATTGTGTGTAGTGGGTACATTTCCCCCGAGTATGCCCTAGAAGGTCTTTTCTCAATAAGGTCAGATGTATATAGCTTCGGTGTCTTGGTGCTGGAGATTGTGAGCGGGAAGAGAAATAGAGGATTTGCTCGAACTGATAACGATTATAATTTTCTAGAACATGTATGTTCACTAATCACAACTATATACAGCTTCATTTCATTTTGCAAAACCTAATAACTTTTAAACTTTATTAAGGTATGGAGTCTTTATAGCAAAGGCAAATCAATGGAATTAATCGATTCAAGCTGCGCTGAATCCTGTCATCCTCCTGAAGTTATAAGATCGATAAATGTTGGGTTGCTATGTGTTCAACACAATGCAACAGATCGGCCAAACATGTCATCTGTAATTCTGATGCTAGGCAACGACGGTGAACTGCCACAACCTAAGCAACCATCATTTTTCATGGAAAATCATTTACGTGCAGCAAACTTCTCTTCAAGTACTTACACACGGGGTTCAACGAACATTACGGAGATATATCCTCGATAGAAAAGTTAACTTTCTAGCACACCATTGTTACACTAGCATTGTTTGCATCTAGCTTTAAAAATGAAGTGTTAAAATTTACGTATTATTGTTTTAGTGTATTGTGATTTTTATTTTTATTTTTTTGAACGGCCAACGAATAATTTTTAAGGCCGGTCTGTTGCATTGTGTTAAAATTTACGTATTATTGTTTTAGTGTATTGTGATTACTAGTATTTATTTGCAGCTAGTCAAACAAACTCAGTAAATTACTCTCAATCTCCTAGATCTCACAATTGAACTAAATTGTAACAGTTACCATGGTTCTCAGGTCCCAATCTTCACCATTAATAAAGTGAAATTATGAACTCATAATAATGTCACAACAGAAGCAATGAAGAACAAGTTAATGAAATGTCCTTGGCCTTCTAGACATCTAGTCTTTACTGTTTACATTAAATTGGTTCACATAAATGCATGGAACAAAATGCAGTTAGCAAAACTCCAAATCCACCAAAATCAGCATCTTTCATGGATCTGAATCATATAGCAATTTGCTGATCATAAGTTATAACCTTAGTTTATGGTAATTTCTAAAAGCATAAATGATTGATTACATGTGTCGAAGAAGATAAACAAGCGAACATTAATGCTTCGAGAGGCGAATTCTCACAGTAAACATACATGATGGTGGTGATGATGATGATGATGATGATGATGATGATGATGATGATGATGATGATGATGATGATGATGATGATGATGATGATGATGATGATGATGATGATGATGATGATGATGATGATGATGATGATGATGATGATGATGATGATGATGATGATGATGATGATGATGATGATGATGATGATGAGATGATGATGATGATGATGATGATGATGATGATGATGATGATGATGATGATGATGATGATGATGATGATGATGATGATGATGATGATGATGATGATGATGATGATGATGATGATGATGATGATGATGATGATGATGATGATGATGATGATGATGATGATGATGATGATGATGATGATGATGATGATGATGATGATGATGATGATGATGATGATGATGATGATGATGATGATGATGATGATGATGATGATGATGATGATGATGATGATGATGATGATGATGATGATGATGATGATGATGATGATGATGATGATGATGATGATGATGATGATGATGATGATGATGATGATGATGATGATGATGATGATGATGATGATGATGATGATGATGATGATGATGATGATGATGATGATGATGATGATGATGATGATGATGATGATGATGATGATGATGATGATGATGATGATGATGATGATGATGATGATGATGATGATGATGATGATGATGATGATGATGATGATGATGATGATGATGATGATGATGATGATGATGATGATGATGATGATGATGATGATGATGATGATGATGATGATGATGATGATGATGATGATGATGATGATGATGATGATGATGATGATGATGATGATGATGATGATGATGATGATGATGATGATGATGATGATGATGATGATGATGATGATGATGATGATGATGATGATGATGATGATGATGATGATGATGATGATGATGATGATGATGATGATGATGATGATGATGATGATGATGATGATGATGATGATGATGATGATGATGATGATGATGATGATGATGATGATGATGATGATGATGATGATGATGATGATGATGATGATGATGATGATGATGATGATGATGATGATGATGATGATGATGATGATGATGATGATGATGATGATGATGATGATGATGATGATGATGATGATGATGATGATGATGATGATGATGATGATGATGATGATGATGATGATGATGATGATGATGATGATGATGATGATGATGATGATGATGATGATGATGATGATGATGATGATGATGATGATGATGATGATGATGATGATGATGATGATGATGATGATGATGATGATGATGATGATGATGATGATGATGATGATGATGATGATGATGATGATGATGATGATGATGATGATGATGATGATGATGATGATGATGATGATGATGATGATGATGATGATGATGATGATGATGATGATGATGATGATGATGATGATGATGATGATGATGATGATGATGATGATGATGATGATGATGATGATGATGATGATGATGATGATGATGATGATGATGATGATGATGATGATGATGATGATGATGATGATGATGATGATGATGATGATGATGATGATGATGATGATGATGATGATGATGATGATGATGATGATGATGATGATGATGATGATGATGATGATGATGATGATGATGATGATGATGATGATGATGATGATGATGATGATGATGATGATGATGATGATGATGATGATGATGATGATGATGATGATGATGATGATGATGATGATGATGATGATGATGAGATGATGATGATGATGATGATGATGATGATGATGATGATGATGATGATGATGATGATGATGATGATGATGATGATGATGATGATGATGATGATGATGATGATGATGATGATGATGATGATGATGATGATGATGATGATGATGATGATGATGATGATGATGATGATGATGATGATGATGATGATGATGATGATGATGATGATGATGATGATGATGATGATGATGATGATGATGATGATGATGATGATGATGATGATGATGATGATGATGATGATGATGATGATGATGATGATGATGATGATGATGATGATGATGATGATGATGATGATGATGATGATGATGATGATGATGATGATGATGATGATGATGATGATGATGATGATGATGATGATGATGATGATGATGATGATGATGATGATGATGATGATGATGATGATGATGATGATGATGATGATGATGATGATGATGATGATGATGATGATGATGATGATGATGATGATGATGATGATGATGATGATGATGATGATGATGATGATGATGATGATGATGATGATGATGATGATGATGATGATGATGATGATGATGATGATGATGATGATGATGATGATGATGATGATGATGATGATGATGATGATGATGATGATGATGATGATGATGATGATGATGATGATGATGATGATGATGATGATGATGATGATGATGATGATGATGATGATGATGATGATGATGATGATGATGATGATGATGATGATGATGATGATGATGATGATGATGATGATGATGATGATGATGATGATGATGATGATGATGATGATGATGATGATGATGATGATGATGATGATGATGATGATGATGATGATGATGATGATGATGATGATGATGATGATGATGATGATGATGATGATGATGATGATGATGATGATGATGATGATGATGATGATGATGATGATGATGATGATGATGATGATGATGATGATGATGATGATGATGATGATGATGATGATGATGATGATGATGATGATGATGATGATGATGATGATGATGATGATGATGATGATGATGATGATGATGATGATGATGATGATGATGATGATGATGATGATGATGATGATGATGATGATGATGATGATGATGATGATGATGATGATGATGATGATGATGATGATGATGATGATGATGATGATGATGATGATGATGATGATGATGATGATGATGATGATGATGATGATGATGATGATGATGATGATGATGATGATGATGATGATGATGATGATGATGATGATGATGATGATGATGATGATGATGATGATGATGATGATGATGATGATGATGATGATGATGATGATGATGATGATGATGATGATGATGATGATGATGATGATGATGATGATGATGATGATGATGATGATGATGATGATGATGATGATGATGATGATGATGATGATGATGATGATGATGATGATGATGATGATGATGATGATGATGATGATGATGATGATGATGATGATGATGATGATGATGATGATGATGATGATGATGATGATGATGATGATGATGATGATGATGATGATGATGATGATGATGATGATGATGATGATGATGATGATGATGATGATGATGATGATGATGATGATGATGATGATGATGATGATGATGATGATGATGATGATGATGATGATGATGATGATGATGATGATGATGATGATGATGATGATGATGATGATGATGATGATGATGATGATGATGATGATGATGATGATGATGATGATGATGATGATGATGATGATGATGATGATGATGATGATGATGATGATGATGATGATGATGATGATGATGATGATGATGATGATGATGATGATGATGATGATGATGATGATGATGATGATGATGATGATGATGATGATGATGATGATGATGATGATGATGATGATGATGATGATGATGATGATGATGATGATGATGATGATGATGATGATGATGATGATGATGATGATGATGATGATGATGATGATGATGATGATGATGATGATGATGATGATGATGATGATGATGATGATGATGATGATGATGATGATGATGATGATGATGATGATG
>CM046470.1:30054428-30136928 GCA_025506415.1 Flaveria robusta | reverse complement strand
AAAAAGATCTTTTTATTAATGCTATTTGAAAAAAATTAACTTTAAGCAATCAGTAATCAAAGAGAAAGTTTATTTACTTCATTATTTATTTGACTTGACTTGTGTGAGTGTGTTTACTATTTCAATCGTTATTCATTCCGTATTTGATGAATTGAGATTGATCTTATTGTGTTTCTTTCCTAGATTTTATAGTTGGCCCAAATCATAAACAATTAGACAACATTAAACAGTTGTTGCTAGACCAATTTAGTAGAACAGTTAGAAATATCATTTCATAAAGGCCATTTGGTATAGTAGATAATGCAACCAGTATTCTAGTTTTTAGAACAGAGGGCTGGTTTCTTTAGATTTGCTTCTTATGATAATACGGCATGATCAATCTATGTAGCATCAGGTCAAAACCGGCACTGAGAAGGGGGGGATGGACTCCCGTACAGGGCTTACTTGCTTAGGGGCACAAATTTTTTAAATTATTATATATATATATATATATATATGTATATATATATATACATATATACATATATATATATATATATATATATATATATATATATATATATTTCTATAAGAAAATAGTTATAAACTATAATCCAATCAAAATCTTAACCCAATTATATTTTAAACCAAATTTAATTTTTTTGGTCCATTTTATTAACCTATTTACTCAATTAAAAGCCCTTTGTTAGAAAACAAAATATTTAAATCTTATGGGTTATGATTCATTATTACTTGTTTAATTATTAAGATGTTCAATTGAGCAACTAAAAAAATAGATGATTTTGCTATTTTTTATTATAATAACTAAATCTCATAAATTATCGTTGAACTATTACGCTATGTCATTGTGATATTATGATTTTGTTGTGTTTATTTCTAAAACGTTTGTTTTTGTTCAAAAAAATTAGTTTATATAATTCAATTCGTTAGGGCCAAGGGGCCTTTTTTTCCGTCTTGTCTAGAGGACTAAAATCCTTAGAACCGAGTCAACCGACTATGCATCAGGTATTTTCAATTTACCATAAGGGTTCAATAACACACATAGAAAGAACATAAAAAAGATAGCTGATAAGAACTTGCCTATGCACATATTACTGTTTCGAAATGTGAGAAAAAGATGCAAGATTTTCAAAACCCTAAAGGATTTGATTGAACACACAGCAAGTAAATGAAAGATTACTAATCGCTACTGACACACAAAAATAAGAAAGTAAACCAAGTATGCTCACTAATCTTATCACCATTTAAGCAAACATAAGAATATCAGACTTCATACCTACAAATGTAAACACAATTAAAGGATTCTAAAACATTAACATCATGGGAATAAAAAACTAAAAAACTCATTACCGACATTGATAAATGAGGAAGAGTATAACCATAGGTTTGTGGAACCGAAAACAACCTACTTAATCACTATTATTTATTTGTTTTTTTGATTAATTAAAAAAGCCATCATTATATAGATAATAAACATAATTATAAGAAAATAAATAAAAAACCGCTAACGTTTAAAATTATATAAGATTAGAACAATAAATAGCAAACGAAGGTTAAATGAGTTTAGATAAGAAAAAAAAGGTTGGGATGACTTTAATAGAAAAGATAAGAAATTTGATTATTAGTTTAAAAGTTTGATCACTTATCTTTATTTGCAACCCAAACAAACAATTTAATACCAAGAACAACTAGTTTTATACCCGTCCGGTGGCCGGGTATTTTTATTTCATAATGATATGTCTGTTAAAATCCAAACACGCCTCAAAAAATTAAACGTTTTATTGACCTTAGAATCATTTTATTTTTCGTAGAGATTCTGCAAAAGCGTAAAATGTAACAATGAACAGCCAACTTATTGTTTAATCTTATGTTTGAAATTGGATTTCACCACCAAAATTGTTTCTCTTTTACTCCTTTTACAGCAACTGCTGTGCCATTATTTAACGCCACTTTGAAACAATTCCATGCGCACCCTCCCTTAAAATATTCGTTGCATTAAAAAAAGGGTCAATTGGGCTAGAGTTACTTAAAGGTATACCTCCTCAAACGACCCAAACATATCTTGTGATCATATGATCTACATATTATAATAAAACTGAAAACTATTAAGAATACAAAATACAATAAAAATACACATACGAGTATAAGACACTAATGAAGAACCATTAACATCAAATAATAATTGTTGGTTTTTACCACACCGCCACCATATAAGCAACACGATGACTATGATTATTAGGAAAAGTGCATCCAAGCTTGTCCCAAGGGAAAAAGTTAAAAGACGTGATGATGACTGGTCTAATAAAGAAACTGTTAGAATTTTAACAGATAATATCTCACACGCAATAATAGTGGCAGGAACTGAAATATTGAACATGGTATCACTTGGTGGAAAAGAGAGAGGTACCGGATATATATATATTTGAACAATTCTTTGCATAGTTCTGCATGTAAAGTAAAGGATCGCCTATGATTCTGAAACCGAAATAACATTAACAGTAAACAAAAGTAAATGATAATAATGTTTATATGAGATTAAAGGTGTGTTTGAAGGTAAAAAAAATTCCCTTAACATCTATTGTGTTGATATTATACATATATCACAATTTACATACATTAATAAATTAGCATCCATGCATACCATAAATTAAACTTTTGGGAAACACATATTTTGACCCATTACTTTAACTTATCACGTTTAATTTGCCATATAAATATGCATAATACAAAGGAAAAGAAAGGCCTAAGACAATATTCAGGTATAAATAAATTGCAAATGAAATGCATATTTTTACAGCAATTTTCAGCAAAAGGTTTGTAAGTTACAAATTTCCAAACTTCATTGTAAAACATTTAGAATGCAAAATAGAAATCAAATATATTTTAACTTGCATAAAGCTAAACTGAAGTGGACTTGTGCATATTATATAATTGACTTCATGACACTATGAAGTTAAATTGAACCTCTTCTAATTATAATGATTGTAATAAAGAAGGCCAACCTGTTTGATTTTCTTTTGCGGGTGGAGCTTTAAGATCCACCATAATCACTGATATATTGTCATTTCTTCTTGTTTGTAAGGCCTATAGGAATCAAAAGGCAAAGCCCACTCAATACCAAAGCATTATAAATTGTAGACCTGTTAAAAGTTATGGAATAGACATAACAAAAATATATAATATATGGAACAAAAATAGCTAGCATTAAATCCTAACAAATATTAAGTTCATATAAACGAACCGTGATGTTGTATCATATAGCTTCGTTATAAAAGTGACGTTTTTGTTGACGATGCGAGTGCAAAATTGATTGTGTATCACACATTTAAGTCGGTATTTCTGAGAAGAAATTATGATACATGAGTGAAAGCATATGTGTGGCCAAAGTTTCACATATGTAATAACTATAGGTTTAAAACTGTTTTATCATAACCATAGAAATTTAAGCCTAAAGTACATTCAAGTTTGTATAATGTTGATTGAAACACGTTCTTTTGACTTGTATAGCTCGGATATCAAATCCATTCCTACCATACCTTTATTCCATTATTTTTGTGCATGTCAGGTTATAATATTTTTTTCTCTGTCATCAAGTTAGCACGTTGACATCATGGTCAGAACAATAAAACTAGAGGAGGTTCGTTTGGTATCCGAACGTCATTGCTTCATTGTAATATAACATACCAAATTGCTGGTTTCGCCAGCGCTACACCAAACACGTGATTTGACTATTTCTTCGTATGTGTTTGTACGGTGGAGTGTTTTAAGAAGAAACCGGGTTCTACCTACTACATTAACTCTTTTGATTTGGTTCATTTTACTAGTGCTTGTTGGTCCAATTTGATAATCAAGTGGGATTAAAGTTTTAATTAATAATCTTGATGATGAATGATGGATCCTTGTGTTAGGTACTTCCACATGAACATAGCAGCCATTCATAAGGCGGCTTTTGGAACTAATTTTTAAATCTGAAAAAGGAAGAACACATGATTCATTTGGTAACATTGAGTGGAACGTCTTCATTAACGTATGAGTAATGTTTTAGAAGCTTTCCTTTTTCTTGCTCTAGATCGAGTTAGATGATATGAAGATGACGAAGGGCGGAAGCATAAAAGATCGAATGTGCTCTTTAAGAGAAATCTGATATATATTTTAATCCGTTTTGGCAAAGAAATACTATATTTGGTAGGTATTGTCGTGTTGGTAAATTGCAAACAACTGTCTAGAATTAAGATTAAATCACTAAATAAACGTGTGAACTAATGAAATCCATGCTTTACGCGTTTTTCTGTCAAAATCTCAAGAAAGCCAATTAGTATCGAGGCACCCGATGAGAGAATTTTGAAGCCGAGTCCAACCCATTTGGCCGTTTTTCTTCATATTTTACACCTCTTAACTCCGATTTAAGAATAAAGAAGTTATGTTAGTTTTTAGTTGAACTTATTTCTAGTTCACTTTCTTTTATCCGGTATGTCAAAATCTAAAGATATCAATTCTTTAGATAAACAAATAAAGTTTGGGGCAGTTAAGCTTACAAATAAATTTAATTTTATAACCAAATCACTAGAATATGACCATATGATATGGACACTGCTTTTTTTTTTTTTTTTTTTTTTTAATAAGTTGAGTACCTAAACCTTTATAAAGCTGACTTGTAGCCTTGTACAACTCATTTATAAAATATAAACTTTAACAAATTGAACTTGCAAGGAGCAACTAGTTGACCCTCAAATGTTTTAAACTACATTCCTTCCATACTTTCATCAAATAAATACTCTATGATCACACCAACCTAAGTTGATAGATACAACACATGTTTTAAAACATGGGGAGAATGTTCAAGATTGCAGGCTATATACAGCTTCTTCTTGTTCTATTAACTATGGTGGTTAGTGGAAGATTCTTAGATCATGATTCCTCTGAGATGGTCTCAGACGGTGGAGATGATCTGGCGCAAGGAGTCGATCCTCACACCAGATCATCATTCTTGCAACTAAAAGGAATTGATTCCTCAGAAGAGCATTGTGAGCAAATGTATGGATTTTTACCATGCTCGGAAAGCATTATGGGTCACTTTTTTCTTATTATTGTTTATGAATACTTGTTGTATCATGGAGAATGCTATGTTTCTTCTGGAGGTAAAAGGATTTTCAAGATTCTTGGTCCTGGAATCTTTGGTGCAAGTGCTTTTCAAGTCCTTGGCTTTCTTCCTGAATCCTTAATACTTCTCGGTACGCCTGGTTTTTTTATATAGATTATTATTGCTGTTGTTATACTATGCCAATTAGAAATCTTGAAACTATGAAACCCAAGGAAAATATTAATATGGTTCCATATGTTAGAGATATAGGGAGACATAAGGTATGTCCGGCCTCGAATACCACCAACCTGTTTTGAGCGTATTTAGTATGGATGAGACGAGAACTTGATGTAGAGCAGATGCAAAAATAATAAAGAGAATCTCTCAAGACAAAATTTTGTATGATGTTCAATTGCTAGACTATTGCATCAAGCCCTTGTTTATAGGGAGAATCTAAATTTGATAGGTTGAGCCAAATTTGTAAAATTTAAAATCGATTGAATAATAATTTAATTACTTCCTAACTAAACACATAAATTACTCTAATCAAAGATTAATTTTTCTTTAATAGAAATGAAATAATATAAAATTGTTAAAATTTAGAAAAAACCATCAAACGCCCAAAATTGGGTTCTAGGTGATGGAATTCATGTCCAACAGTTGGGGAAAAAAATTCTAATTATCATTTGTCACACGATCTAGCTCGTTGAGAAATCATGGATTTTGGGAAATTTTTACTCAGACGACCAAACACAAAGTTATGAGCTGCTTGTGAGCAATACATACAATATTGATTGATAAGAAGGGTCAAACGTTATAACCATCTTGTAATAATATTTCCTGTGTTTAATCACAGCTTCTGGACTTTTCAACACTCAAGAGGTAGCTCAAGAATATGTTCTAACTGGAGTTGGGTTACTAGCTGGATCAACAATATTTCTTCTCACTTTGTTATGGGGAACTTGTGTCATCATTGGCAGCAAAGATTTCTCATCAGAATCTGCTTCAAATGCTTCATTGGGTCCCACCCAAAGCCCTTACAAAAAATTACTTTCTTTTCTTACAGGTTAGATTCAATCTTTGTTCACTTTATGATTTCATAGTTGTATTCTTTTCATTTATTTTCACTTGTTGATTTCAGGTTATGGTGTAACTACAGACCCAGAAACAAGTTCAACTGCAAGAATAATGCTTCTTTCGCTTATACCGTTTCTGTTTCTTATAATTCCTAAATTATTTGGAATGACATACACTCCCCATGGATATATCTTCATTATCACACTTCCTGTATCCGTTACATTCTTGCTCGTATACTTCATTTATCAGGTACAGAAATACATTTGGTCATTTTGGATTATGTTTTATCTCAAACGGGTCAAAACAAAATCATTAACTAAAATGAAACTGGTTAAATGGGCTGATGGAGACAAAGGGGGTGAAATAATGCATGCAAAATGATCCGTTTCAACCCGACCCATTTTAACTGTCATGATAATTTTGAATGTGTTCTCATGTAGGTGTTTGAACCCACTATCCAAAAGAGACGATTATCATACGTCAAGCACGAGCATTTAGTTTTAGACATATTAAAACATATACAGGAGCATACTGCAGAAAAGATACTCACAGAAGATGGTTTAGCAAACCTGCCTGCTATAAAAAGGTTTGTTTTTTACTAGTCTTTTTTCACACATGCCCTTTATGTCAGATCGAGGTGCTGTTTGATCTGATAATATAATGGAATCACAATGGGTTGTGACAATTAGATTACTGATTTGCAGTTTCTTCACAAAGATTGATCAAGATGGTGATGCATACATATCTTTTCTTGAGCTTAAAGAAGTGCTTCAAGATATCAAATTCAGGCAATTGACTTGGGACAAACAGCAAACAATTGAACAAGTTATGAAAGAATTTGATGATGATGGTGACACCAAAGTAACAATAGATGAATTCACTGATAGATTCACAAAATGGCTTGATGAAACTAAAAGCGCAGTGAATAAACCGTATCGTTCTGTTAGCTCATGGAAAGATTTATATCAGGTAGTTATTGTAGATTCTCTCAACATCTGTAAACAATAATGTTCTATATGTTATGTTATATTATATAATTTTTTTATTTTTATTTTAGGTTGTCCAACCATGGGTTCAAACGAAAAAGAAAGAACAAGAAATGATGAAAAAACTTGTATCAGAAATTATCAGCCATGCTAAGAACTCTCCGCTCGGGAGCTTTTATACAGAAGATGGAAAACCGAATGTATCCGCCATAAGGAGGTATGTAATATAAGACTCTAGTAACATTTTACTGTTAGAAAGAAAAGTCAACTTTTGGTCAATGATCTGTTTCCTGTTGTAAACTTTTAGATTGTTTAAGACCTTAGATGTCGACAACGATAACTTTATATCGCGATCAGAATTAAAAAAACTTACGATGGATTTTGACTTTGGGGAGACATCATGGAATGTAGATGAAGCAACATCTCACATTATGCAAGATCTTGACAAAAGTGGAGATCAACAGATTGATGAAGAGGAATTTGTTGATGGATTTAAAGGTTTACTCAGTTTATCCAATGATCAGTCGACACCTACGACGCCTGGGCCTAAAGATATATCGCGGGTAAGCTAGTAATCTCATAATGGGCTAATTGCAACTAGTGATGAATTTGACCTTTAAAAGTCAATGTGGTCTGATGAGTATGCAGAAACCTTGGGAAAAATGGGTCGATGATGACGTGGATAGATCTGTGTACGCATGGACAAAAGCTGTAATGCTATTGGTTCTTGGGATAGCCATGTTGGCACTTCTGGCTGAACCACTCATACATAGTGTTCAAAATGTGTCCAGCTCAGCAGAGATATCATCTTTCTTTGTATCTTTTATTTTGGTTCCTTTGGCAACAAATGCTAGAGCTGCTGTCTCTGCATTCCAAACTGCAAGTCAAAGGAAAGAACGAACTACTTCGTTGACTTTTTCCGAGGTTTGTTCATCATTTTCTCACTTATCATCCTTAAATTAATGTTATGAAGGCGTTAGACGTGTTAGTGGGCGGGCTGCATAACGGGTTGTATCGGACTGACCATCAAACTTTATAGGATGTCACCCATCCTAATTACCCACCATCACGTTTAACTGTGAAATCTTCTTTCATCTCTCATGTGAGATAAACGATATGAGATTTGCCTAATGTGTCACAATAACACCAAACTACTTTTTGCTCATTGATGATTGATTAATATTTATACATTTTCTATGGTTGGTGCAGATATACGACGGGGTATTCATGAACAATGTTCTTGGATTTTCTGTTCTTGTAGCTGTCGTATATTTTCGAGGATTGGTATGGCATTTCACTGCTGAATTGTTGATCGTGTTCATCGTTTGTATCATTGTGGGCATGACAGCCGGCTTTAGATCCAAGTTTCCTGTTTGGACATCGATCGCGTCATACCTACTCTATCCCTTATCTTTAATCTTTGTGCATGTTTTTGCTGATTTTTAACAGGAAAAAGATAAGTAAGCTAGCAAAAAAATTTATAGCCTGAATGTCAAAGCATGTAATTGTTGTTGTGCTAAGTTTATATTGCCTTAATTTGTATAAAATATTTTATAGAGTTGTGGAATCTTGTTTCTGAAAGCACTGAAAAGTGCATACTGTAAGGTGGAATTTCTTGATTTTGTTGAGTAATTCATATTGGGCTGTAAACGATTATAATTGCTTGTGAGTTCGTTAAAATCAACTCGAATACTTAAACAAGTTTAAGTCATAACCCTAGTTTTATATATCGAGTTTGATTAAACCCGAAATTCTAAACGAGTCTATAATATATATACATATATACATCCATGCATACACACATATATTACATAGTAAATATAATGATATATATATATATATATAGTTATAATAAAGTTAACTAAATAATTTGCTTTATTATAGTTATAACTATTTATAAAAATAACTGTATATGCATGTAAATAAAATTAATAAAATAATAATAATAAATTAAATCACAGCTCAAGCTTGAAAAAACTCAAGCTTGAAAATTCTCAAGCTTGAATTTCTCAAGTCTAGTCCAAACTAGTAAATTTTCACCAATCAAACTCGAGCTTTGGATATAAGACCCGAAAAGTAAAGAATAAAATATGAAATAGTAACAAACTTTCTATATTATCTAAATCGAGTAACTTATAGTTTTTTAAACTCTATATAAAAACTAATCAGGTTTCAAACTTTCAATACTGTTTTTTTTTTTTTTTCTAATTACTATTTACATTGATGACTTGAAAAAAAAAACAATACATGATTTCCTCATAACTATCTCATGCGTCTGAATTTGAGTTGAACTTGATAAGAATAATCGCTAAATAGCAATTAAGTTTAGCATTTTTCCTTTTAAACACTTGAATTTAATATTTATAAAAAAAATTAAAATATTAAAGTGTAAGTGATTTTTTTTAATTTGGAATTTAGAAGGAAAAAGTTTTATCCACTTAAGAGTTTAAGGTAAGGTGGCCAAACAAGCCAAACACCCAATTTTGGGCCACTATGGATCCTTTATAAAATGTACATAAAGAGTTAATCTAAATTCTTAACATTTTTTTGTTCTTGAAGATTATATAAAACTTACATGTACATAAAGAGATAAGGGGAGATGTATAGTGGCTCGATTGATGTTAACAAATCAATCATACATATAACCATCAATTTTTAATCTAAAGTTTGTTTTTGGTATTTGAACTTTTCTATAATCCTGTAGAGATCTTCGTTACAACATCTCACTAAAAAGATAGTCATAATTCTTTCATGTTTTACTAATCCGGTAGTGATTACCCTTAAACATCGCACTAATTGGATAGTGATCGCCTTTTAATCATTACACAATTTGGGTGATGATCGCCCCTCTTAAGTTATATTTATAAGCTGCCAATAAGTCCTATATCAATTGTTTGAGAGTAGGCACCCATGACTTTTCAAAGTGGAGATCATGGGTTCGAGTGTCACTTGTTGCAATATGCTTCAAGTGGGTCAAGGGTTTTATCACAATTGGTCTTTAGGTGGTGGGTTCCCCCTGAAATGGTGGGCGGGGCGGGTCACTAGCGTTGTCTATGTTCGCAGACGTGGGTGGTCTTCCTCTAATGAATTTATGTGGGCGATGGCCTTAAAAATTATTCGTTGAACGTTAAAAGAAAAGTTATATCTATAAGATTGCAAATAGATGTATATAAAGAAATCTCACACCAATGATGATTTGAACCATTTGGTGTTATTCTTCATTCATCTTCTTATAAACAAATTTAAATTAGAATTAAGGATTACGTAAAGAAAATATGTTTTGTCGTTTTTCGTTCTAAGAAAATTGTTCAAAGATGTGAAGGTGGGTGTTCTTGAAGAATCTGTTTATGAAGTATCAATTTATAAAAGTTATGTACATAAAAACTTATAAGAATCAAAACACATTTATTTGAATAAGCTAAAAACTAATGATTTTCTCGTTTCCAAACATCTCAAACTATCTTGCAAAAAATAAAAAACAATAAATAATAGCTTATAATCACTTTGAAAACATACAATACCAAACACCCCTTAAATTCTCATACAACAATACCTAACATTTGAAATAATGCAACTAAAAATAAGTGAACAAACATTCACATGGAGATTGGTATCATCGGCTTGCCATCACTAGCTCTCATATCACAGTATAAGGATTGAAGTTTAAAAGTTATTTGTATGAAGCATGTTAAAAGATAAAACAAGAAAATAAGAAAATTAAATTTAAACGAATTACATATAAATATCCAGATTGAATGAAACTTCCAAATATCTCATACATATGCATTGATTGAGCTATCACTTGGTTGTAATGGGCGTGGCAAATTATTAAATACGTGAAGACCTACACGGATAATAATTAATATAGGATCGCGTGACATGTGGATGGTATGAATAAGTGAGTCAAGAAATTTATAAAACAAGATATTTTTTTTATTAATTTAGATAGATATTAAATCCCTTTTAACATATAACTTTAAAAAAATGAAAAATGGAATGCCCGTGCTCCCGTGAATACCGAATTTTATAAATGTTTTTTCTAGAAGGAATTAATAAATAAAGAAAAATGTATAGAGGGAGTTCGAATAAAGTAACAACTGAATTTTTCATTTAATCGTAGAAACTGACCTCAATAACTTGATTATTAAGGTTAAGAGGTTGTGTTTTAGTTTTTTAATGATCATTAATAGACTACCTCTTATGGTTCATAACATTTTAATAGAGTCTTTTAATAATTAAAAGTTAACATTAAATCTAAATCAAAATAGTTAATATTTAGTATCTTAATGGTTATCACTTAACCGTTTAGACCTTATGTTATCTTTTAACCATTAAAAGACTATGAATCAATAAGAGATAGTATTTTAATGATTATTAAAAGACTATTAAACAACCCTTAAGACCATGACAACTATTTTGTAAAATATAATTTAGGACGTTGATCTCGATAGCAATAAGTGATATGAGTTATTGATCTCAAACATAGAAGATATGCATGAAATAAACTGTTTGTGGTTAAAAAAAAGTTACTATATATCATTGAATCCTATTGTAACGTTTTCCTTCTTTAAACATAGTAATTAGTTTAGAGCAGAAATATAAACATTTATAATTTGACATTCATTATGTTTTTCTTTAAAGTTTAATAAGTTATAAGATCTAAATATATTCTTTACTCTTCCAGTTTCTCAAATTTGGTTACATTTTAATAAGGTTTTTTATTTTTATTTTTAATAAAATAGTTTTCAAATTTTAGATATTTGAATCTTGTGGTTTGTTAAATGGTGAAGATCCACGAACTCGGATAAGATATGGATCAGATTGACAGGTGGCTGGCTTTAATAAGTTAGTCACGAAGTCAATCAAAATAAATTGTAAATCAACAATAATAAATGTTAGAGAAAATAAAATATATAACATCATTGAGATGCATAATGACCGAATAAAACCAAAAAGAAATGTAAAGGGGAAAGGAAAAACGGGACCTGCCGACCTGTAGCTTTCATTGAACGATCGGAAAACTGGGTTATAATTTGAATTTTAATTCATTTTTAATAATATCGATGATACTTTTATTTTCATTTTTCTTTTAAAAACAACCATACTTGTATAATTACCGTACATCTACACTTGATTTCAAAACAAAGTCAATCACAACGTGTTCATTAGCAAATCTAATGTAAATTTAAATGGTTGTACTATTTATTAGGTTAGAAACCTATTTACTAAGTTATAAACTCACTAGATTTAGGATATCTCGTGTAATACACGAGTTAAATAAAAATATATTAAATATTATAAAAATATATTAATTATAAAATGATAATTTAAGATAAAGTATGATTAAAATATTTATTATTATAAATAGAATGAAAATTTTATTTGAAAACAAACCTTTTAATAAAATATCATTTTTATAAAATTTCTTATTATAACTCTCCATTTTAATTATCTTTTGTTTATAAAAATTTACTTTTTAAAGACACCATATTTTAAAAAAGTTTGATGTTTTAAAAAAATTATTTTATAAAAAATTATTTTTTAAGAAATAACATTAATAAAAAGTATATTTCTTAATACATTAACAACTATTTTAATCTAAAAAAATTAAATAATATTATTAATAATTAATGTGATTGTTTAATAGAAGAGATAAACGAAAAAAATTTGATTAAGGGAAATGTGATGTTGTCACGTGTCCATTTTAGTTACAATTTTATTATAATAGAGAGATTAATTACAAATGTTTAATAAGATTACAAAAAAAAAATATAATTAGTTTAACAAATAAAATCATTATACATCTTATTTAATTTTTTTAAATATACTGACATATTGTTTAAGTTTATTATTATTTAATATCATCTTTAAGAGACGAAGGAAACATGAAAAAATGAATAGTATGTGTCAAAAAGGGTCTAGTATTTTTATTTATTATTCTTTTATTGAACGTAAAATAAGAATTCATAACAATAAATTGATAACTCAAATTAATAAGATTGACATGTCCCAACTACTCATTTATTTCCTTAAACTTTTTTGTATATTAGAATTTGATAAATTTATCAGCTTGAATATGTTAAAAGTCTTTTAGGAAAATTAGCATCCATTTTTGGTATGTTGACTTGTCATCTTCATCATGCGTGGCCTGTAAAGTTGCAATGACTTTTAGTGAAGACTTGATATTCAAAAGCGATGATATTTACATAGCGTTTGCCGTTTTCTGCTTTCACATGGAGAGGAGAGTGGACACGTTGATATTTATATAGGGCGGACCTACGTATAAATAGCGGTGTCCAGGGGCGGAACTATGGTGCCGGGTATGAGGTCAAGTGACCCATTGATTTTTAAACCGTTAGTGTAACGTATAATACAAATTTTTTAGTGAATTCATTGTTTTTCTGGATGTGAACCCATTAATATTTTTAGGTTCAACTTAAAACTTAGATATGTTGTAAGGTTTAGTGGTAAACACATGTGAGGAGTGTAAAATTACGAAATTATCATTACTCTTATAACACAAAATAAGATCCTAATCCCCAATTACTCCTCCCCGCCATCAAGAATCCACCCAGCCCTCTCTCACAGCTGATTCTTCGCCCCTGCCCTTGCCCCTCGTCATCGCCTCGTCGGTTGTTTCGGAGTCCACCCTCCGGCCAGTTGCTGGCTGATGTCGTGTCACGCGTGTTGCTGCCTACGGCTTCCCGTTGTCCCTGTTGCTATTGATTTTTGTTTGGATTTGTGAGGCTTGTATTTGACTCTTGAAATGTTAGTTTTCTTTATTATTTATTCTAAGTTCAATCCTTTGTTTTCGTTGTTAGACTTGACTTATTTTATTTATTTGTTAGTTGTTTTTTGATTTTGGTATTTAAAAATATAAAATCTATAATTTATCTATTGATTTGGGTATTTAGAAATCTTAAATCTATAATTTGTTTGTTAATTTGGGTATTTAGAAATTTAGATCTAGTTAATTTGTTTGTTAATTTGGGTATTTAGAAATTTAGATCTAGTTAATTTGTTTGTTAATTTGGGTATGTCACCATATTAGTTCTTATTTTCATCATAATTCATAATATGAGTGATACATTTAATATTTTAGTTCATCAGAATTCATCACAATTTCTTTGGTTTATTGTTTATTGAAGTTATCACTTGTATTACTGTTGCAATGACAAGTGTTGAGAGATATTTTTCTTTAATAAAACATATAAAGATGGATTTGCGCAATCGTATGAGTGATGAATGCATGAACGACCGTGTATTTGTTACATTGAAAATGAGTTTTTTGCAAAGGTATCGATTAAAGATGTAATGAAATGGTTTCAAAAGATGATCATCTATAGAGAACAATTAGAAAATGTAAGTTTTATTTGATTTCTTTTGGTATTGTATTTTGTTAACATTTTCAATGCAATTTAATTATATTCCGACTTGACCCGACCCGACCCGACAGGACAACCCGAAAATTTTTATATTGTTTCGCTACAAAGTAAATTATCGAAATATAGTGACCCCATAGGAAAAAATTACTGGTTTCGTCACTGGATGTGTCACTTGATTGTTGCCCCATATTGATAAATAATTGTGTTATTTGTATTGGTCTTAGCGACTATAATGCTATATACGAATTCAGCGCCGTTAATGTCATTATGGGTACACTTTTCTGGTTAGATACTCACGCTATGATTAATGCTTAGAAGAGGCACAATTGGATTAAAGAATTTGTATGCATGCATATATGTATGATGTGTATGTGTGTGTATGTATCTATATAATTTCATCTTTTTTAATATCAACATCTAGAATTTTCTAGAAAAAACTTTTATCTACTAGTATCCAGTAACACTTGAACTTATAACATTATAATTGCAGAGTATACCATTTAGTATCATGATAGTCTTTTTAGAGACATTTATAAGCTCACCTACTTATTTTAAATTTAGCAGGCTTTTTTAAATTGTGTTTAAAATTGGTGTTTTTGGATTGTAATTCAGGGTTTATAACTTAGAGTTGTTAATAGTAGAATCGTTAGAAGTCTGATGGTATGTGATTGGCTTCGGGAAAATGTGGGATAGTTAAAAGAAAAAGAGCATTATTATAAAAGTTTAGTAAGAGATGACACGTTATACTCAGCCCTATAATCATCTTGTCCATTCAACTACCTTCATAATGGTTTTTAGCTTATCACCATTGCATTTTACATGTTGGTGTTTATACATTACCGTCATATACCAGTCAATATTATATTTCTTTTTTTTTTCTTATAATCATCATTATAAGTGTAGATTATGAGTAAATCTATGATAACTATGGGAATGATATTGTTAGTGACAATAAAAACAAAAAGTCAAAAATGTCATTGGTTCATTTGAAATTGTATGAATTATTATCGGCAATGACTCGTTCTTTGTGTTATTAAAACATAGCTTGATTAGTGTTACTAAATTATTAAATATTACAATTCTAACTCTTGTATTAAACTTTTTTAAGCCTTCTACTTTTTCAACATCACACTGAATCATATCACACTACTTTATCATCAAGATTTAATATGTTAAACCACCTATAAAACTCATGAGGCGTAATTGTGTGTAATTCATATCATGGCAAGGCACCAACACTCGAAAACCGCTACAAAGTCGCGGCATAATGATGCTCGATAGTGCAAGCCTGAAAGTGTCCTTCCTTGTCAATGCCCAGGCATCCATCCAATGCATTCTTTTCGATCTTGTACCCACGGAGCGGTACATTGAACACCAGCCCAATCGAGACGAATAAAGAAAAAAATAACAACTACATCAACGACCTTGATTCCTGACGTGAACGACCGTTTTCTTGGAACTATGTCTTGACTCATGAACTTTACCCTCTTTTCTCTTTGTTGTAGATGTTTTCCAACTATAAGTTTATTAAAAAGGTAATTTATCACTTATTTATTTTAATGCTCACATAAACCCTTTCATATATCCAATCTTTTTACAAACTTTCAAAAAATGGATCCAAGTAGATCATCAAACCCATGCTTATGAACTGTCGAAAAGGATGTCGTTTAAGTAAAAGCTTGCCTTGAGGTTTCGATAAAGCTTGCAACAATGAGTCGGTCGTCACTTGTACCTTGAACGTGCTAAATACTGTAGCAGTAGTCAACTACGCACCAACTGATTTGATAAGGTAAAGAAGGAAAGAAGATTTCAAGGTTTGACGGTATCTACAATAACGTATTCGACAACCATGATATTATACAAAACGATACCAACACTATAACGAGTGTTCAAGAACAATAACAATCCATCGTTAGTGAAACTTTTAACCATGTCGATGCTTGAAACTCTCTTAAAGATTATTAAAAGTAATAATGTTATTATTATTATATATATATATATTTTTTTTTGAGAAAAAAGATGAATGCATTAAGATTTAATGGATGTTAAAAGAAATTATAGTGTGATGATGTGATGTAAAGTTAAAGTTTTATTATATTCCTAATGTAGCGAAAATATTAAGGATTCCTAAAAGACACGTTAAAAGTTTAAAAACCCTTTGTCAACGTCTAAGAGCATTCACATTAGCAACATCATCCTCATCTTTATTTTAAACTAAAAACATTAACTTTTTACTCCATCTTTCAATTAAATAATACTTTTTAATATCTTTATTATTACATTTTCTCTCTTCTCTACTCACAACCATTTTTAAAAATATTAAAAAAATTATGGGGGGTTGTACCGTGTTTCCTCAAATATGGGGAATCACGGTGCAATCCTTATATATTTTTTCTCTTTTTCACTCACAACCACTAACAACCATCTCTCATAATATAAGACACATACTCATATCAAAATGAAAAACCTATTATGAATGCTTTTAGATGGTTTATAAAAGAAACTAGGCTATTAGCCCGTGTATCACACGGGTTAAAATTTATAAATTTCAAATATGTAAACAAAAATATTTAAACTCTATTGTTTATATTTTAAATCGATTATATAAAAATAAGGATTTGTGATCATAAGGTTTAAGGGGTTAAATAAGGTTTGAGATGATTGATATCATAGATTCACAATCCCTAGAAATGATTGGTGTGATTGAGGTAGTTAAAAAAATAAAAACTTCACACTTGTCGTTTAAAAAAAATTAAAATAAAATAAAAAACTTCAAGTAAGAAATATAGCATAATTTGTGAAAAATTTGTTAAAAAAAATTTAGACGAAAAAATTTTTGTGAGGTGAGATTTGATGATAACATGTATCACCACGTGTAATTATTTATTACTATAGATTCTATTTACATGGGAGTGAAATTTATTTAGAACTTTAGACCAATAATCCGCCCATGAATATTTCACTTAACGTGATGTTCAATTATAAAACCTCTTTCATACACCCTCTAAACCGTCGCTAACCCACCACCACCGATCACAATCAGCCACATGGCGCACAAATCGCTCCTCCTCATCACAATCTCAGCTCTCTTCATCTTCACCGTCGCCGGCCGCCTAATCACCACCACATCGCCACCGGATCTCGTCTCCGACGGCGTCCACAATGGACACTCCGGCATACTCCGCCTCAACCCCTTCGTGTCAGCTCCAGAATCAGAAGCCTGTGAGCAGACCTACGGCTTCATGCCGTGCACCACCACAGCTCTCGGCAACCTCTTCCTGATTCTCGTGTATGGTTACCTCATGTTCCTCGCTGCTACCTACCTCTCCGCTGGAAGTGAACTGTTGTTGGAGATTCTAGGGCCTGGTCTCGTCGGAGGGCTTTTGCTTCCGTCGCTTGGAGCTCTTCCCGATGCGATGCTCATTTTAGGTAAAATTAGCAGTCGATTTTACGAAATTGAAGTCGAATTAGATCTTGATCTTAGTTTTGTTGATCTGGTTAGGTTAGATTCGTGTTAGATCCAGTGGTTTGAACATGAATTTTGAGTGTTTTGAAGTTAACTTTTGATGATCTGACCTTCGAATATTTTGAAAACTTATTCTGAATGTTTTACCTTTATGTTTCGCGTCAAATCAATATCACTGTGCTTTTTTTTCTTCTATTCTTTTTGCTAATTAAGTGTCGTTATTAATGTAAAGTTCAATTCTAAAGGTTAGAGCCTATGTTTGGGATTGCTTATTTGATTAAAAAGTTACTTTTTTTAACTTCTAACTTATTTACCCTTAAAAATCATCTTTTTAAACTTTTCCCAAACAATTTAAAAAACTTATTAATTTTTCAAAAGTTAATAAGTCAAAAGTTAATGAAAAAGTCATTTTGTCAAACATGGCCTCAGTTCTCTGCTAAGCATCTACGCCGGAATGGTTAAAACAGCCAATTTTCACAATAAGCAGATACATGTAAATTGGTGTATTTCAAGTTGGAGAGCTATATATATCAAGTTTTTGCTATTGACAAACTGGAAATTGACCCACTGATCAACATGTTTGAATTTGAATAATTAAGTATGTGCTCCGTGAGTACTAGTTGTTTCAGTTGAAACATAATTGGAGCTTAGAAAAGTAATTCTCAAAATTTTGTCTAATTGGTATTTGCTAGTATAGTTACTGTAATCATATGGTTTTGCTCTTTCGATGTATCTTCCATTATGCACCTTATGATCTACTTGTTCCTTGTAGTTTCTGGGCTATCTGGAAGCGTTGAAGTTGCTCAAGAGCAGGTCTCTGTAGGAATGGGTTTATTAGCTGGTTCAACTGTCATGCTTATTACATTAGCATGGGGAGTCTGCATCAATGTGGGCAAGTGTGATATAGAGAACTCAGTTGCTGTAGATAACCAAGATACTAAAGGGTTTAGCTTATTTGGTAAATTCTTTATCTTATTCAACATGATTTTTTTCAATCAGCGTCTCGTTAAATTAAACACATATTTGATGTCTTTTAACTTTAGTATTGTTGCATCTGTTTTACTGCAGGATCTGGTGTGAGTACTGATATTTGGACAAGCTATTCTGCCATGATTATGGCTATATCTGTGCTCCCGTTTATTGTTGTTCAATTCCCGCAAATTATGCATTCAGATTCTGGCAGACACTTGGCAGTTTTACTTGGTCTTATTGTATCCGTCTCTCTTTTACTTGCATACTGTGGTTATCAGGTAAATATTGATACTGCAATGCAGTTCTTAACTGTTTGAGGATTATTTTTCTATATTGCGGTTCTTTGATTAGTCAATGAATAAATTACACGCGTTCTTCAGGTTGTTCAGCCTAAAATTCAGAGAAGACGTCTTGCTTTTGCAAAGCATAAGCATGTTAGATCCAGAATTCTCAAGTATTTAACAATGCGTGCCCTCGGAGGACTCGTGGATGATGAGGGGAAACCTAACAATGATGTTATAGCAAAGTCAGTTCGTATACATTTTTATTCAGTTGTGTTTGCTGTATGTGTCTCGTGTTAGTAACCTCTTATGAAAATCCATGACAGGCTGTTTGCGTCCATTGACTCGGATGGAGACGCACGTCTCTCACATTCAGAACTAAAGGCTTTGGTTTTAGGAATGCGATTACATGAAATAAATCTAAAAGAAGATGATGCTGTTGATAAAGTAATGAAAGATTTCGACACATCTGAAAACAATGAAATCGACTTTGAAGAATTCATCGCTGGAATTGCAAAATGGCTGGAGGAGGCCAAGGCTTCCCAACTAGCTGCTCAAGTTGCTGGTCCCGACACATTGAAGTACATTCATGACTATTATGAAGTAAGCAGTTGGGCTGGGCACTCACAAACACCTTTTTATCCTTTTTCAGAAAAAAAGTAATAAAAGAATGTATTTTTCAGGAGACAAAGAAAGAGCATGATCTATTAGGAGAAGATGCTGGTGAAGATGACGAAGAGGAAGGTGTAGACGACCCACGTGGGACTTCAATAAGAGCAATTTTGTATCTGTTGATAGGCACTCTTATTGCAGCTGCTTTTGCTGATCCACTTGTAGATGCTGTTGGCAATTTTTCTACTGCTACAAGTATTCCTTCCTTCTTCATCTCATTCATAGCTTTGCCTTTAGCAACCAACTCAAGTGAAGCAGTGTCCGCAATCATCTTTGCAACACGCAAGAAGCAGAGATCTGCATCGCTTACATTTTCTGAGGTTTGTGTGTCTCTTATATTCACGATTAAATTGGATCCAATGTGAGGGAATGAGTGGGTTAAACGGGTTGGTTCACGGGTTGCATTTAGCCATGCCACATTGGGTTGGCCCGCAAACTTGTTGTCTAATTTTTATTTAAAGTTAAGGCATTAGATATTATTACATAAAACTGATGTTACAATAATTATTATCTTTTAAAATAAAGTAATTTGACACATTGTAAGCATTAAAGTTACTCTTTAGGTGACTGAGAACATATATGACCCGTTTTCCTTTAGGTAAATCTTTTTTATAAACAACGCGTTAGTTATGGCTATTAAAACAACGCTACGACAATAATTAATTGTTTTTCTTTAAGTAAACAAGACTAGTTGAGGGGCTCTTTATATTACACTTTTTGATGACTTCATTGACTTGTGTTTGTGTTGCAGTTATATGGGGCGGTAACGATGAATAATGTACTTTGCCTGTCGGTATTTCTGGCACTTGTATACGTGAGGGGCTTAACATGGGATTTTTCATCCGAAGTGCTCGTTATTCTAATTGTTTGCATCGTGATGGGTGTTTTTGGAAGCTTACGCACCACCTTCCCTCTGTGGACATCTTTCATTGCTTTTGCTCTCTATCCGTTTTCACTTATCCTGGTGTATGTTCTCGACTATTTCTTTGGTTGGTCATAGGTTCAATGCTTTTTCGTTGTATCTTTCATGGTTGCTCTCGACCACGAACATATTTATTTCAAAAAATGAGATCTGTAGAAAAGAACCTCAGTTTATTGGCATGCGATTTGATGTGATCTTTTGTAACTAATATGACAGTCACTTGAATAATTGGTTTGATTCAAATTTCTAATGATGTTGGGTTGATAACTTGATTTCTGAAGCTAGTAATAACTAGTATGACCAGATAATTGATGCTCCTTTTATGAGCCAGGTTACAGGTTTATAAATTAATAAAACATAGTTAGTTTCATGGATGGTCCGTGTAAAAAAAAACCTGCTTCCCGAACCGGAACCGGCAAACCGCAAACAGACTCAAAGCGTAACTGGTATCGAAACTAGTTTGGCAAGAACTGATTAGGATTGAACTTGAACTGTTAGTTTGTAATCGGTTTGTAATATGTTGCTTTCAAACTGGTTTAATCTGAGTAAAACTTGTTTCTAACCCGAAGCAGTTCCACCATGAACCGGTTGACTTTCACTAACCAAAACTGTAGATGGTTTGAGAGAAAATCTGGTTAAATCACCTTTAACTGGTAAGGTTATATTACTTTTTACACTTTTAGCGGTACCCATAAGTAAATGTGTGCATAATAGATTGTAAAAGGGTGAATACCTTCAACCATTCACTATACATTCTTTTTCTCGCAAAGAAGTTAATTAATCTTGACTCTAGTTTGTATATTAGAGTTTATAATCTTTGTTTCTCCTTATTCTATTACTATGGGCGTGGGATGAGTGTGGTATCGTAGATTCGTAGGTACAAAACAGCTGAAAGGTTTTCTTTGAAAATTAAAGGTCACAAACCTTAAACTCACAAACCATATCACAAGCGTTATCATAACCTTGACCTCTAATCTTAGTTGAATTTAATCACCAAACAACTAAACAATCAATCGCAGTTTTGAAAGATAATGTAGATTGAGCGACACTGAGAGGAGGGTCATCGTCAAATACCTTTGGAGTCCCTTTGGGATAGGGTCACTTGACGATACCCTTACCTTCAGTTTGCACCTGATAACAACCCATCATAGAAGATGATGACTTTATAAGCTTGAGATGTGATTATGATTCAAGTTAAATATCAAATATGAGTAGTTTATAACAAATGAAAAAAATACAACAGTTGGTAAAATCAATAACTGTTGAAAATCAGCTTTTGAATTTGGGAAATGAATGGGAATAACAAGAGCAAATCCGCTAACAACAAAAATTAATAAAGCATGAATAGAAATTTGGTAAGCTGGCCTTCTATAGCTTTAAACTGAGATCAACATGTTCCCCTACTTCAGCATTGCTTGTTCCATTACTCTTTGCTGCTGGAAAGAAACTATGCAAAGGTTGTTGGTTTGACCATTCTGTTTCAGATGAATTCCTTGTTTGACCCTATACAAAAAGTCAAACCATTAATAAGTCTAGTCGAACTAAAACGGAAAGAAACTAAAGGTCGCTTTTGATGTAAGTTGTGTTTTATCACAGAAAGGTCAAATATGAACGTAGTTAAAATAGCTGACGGGTCAAATGGGTTGAAACTTGAAAGTCACCAAATTTTTACTATTAACAGGTACTTATGTACTAGTTATCTAAAATATCTTATAAAAACAAAACAAAAAACATTTGCAGGTCACAATCCACAACCTAACCCGACCCGACCCGTTTCAGCATGTTACCCAGGCTGTCTGACTTGACATCTTGACATGCCTAGAATAAAAGTTAAAAAGACTCACTTGATAAGATGAAAACTTCTCTTTTAGCCTTGAATGTGAAGAAGGTGAAGATTGAGGTGGAGCCAATGTGAGAAAATCTTTTGTGAGATCAAGATTTTCGTCGATAAATTTCTCAGTCTTTTGTTCCTTTATCGAGCCCAAGCTTGAAGGGTTTTCTCTGCAAAAAGATCCAAAACAAAACTGTTTAAAATCTTGAACATTCCAAACAAAAAGACATCTAATGCATCAAATATTGATTAAAATTAAACCTTTTTGTTACCTGCAAAAAGATATATTGAGCTCTACACCATTAATCCCTCCATTGACACATGAAGTTGATTCATCTGATTTAAAAAATGGAGGGATATTGCAGCTGAAAGATGGAATTGGCATGTTTTCAATTGGAAAAGGATATGATCTCTTCATTCCAACCATCTGTTAACACCAAAGGTTTACCAGAGTCTGTAAGAAAGATGAAATCTTGACTTTTGAAAATGTCGAACAACAAATGGTAACATAAATGATCAACCTTGTCTCCATCTGGCATAAGAGATGATGAGTACTTGTTGGCACAATAGCTTTGGATTGAAGGGGGCTCTATCTGTATACTCATGACAGATGATGTTGATGATAATGATGATGTAGCTCCTAATGACACATTCACCTATAAATACATCAAGATTATAGTTTACTTACACCCTAATGATGTTAGTGTACTAAAAGTGCCCAAAAAGCACCCTAAAGCCCAGGGTCGGTCCTGAGAATTTTAGTACCCTAAACGAGCTGGAAAAATTTGGCCCTATTGAATTGAATTATATAAACTAATTTTTTTGAACAAAAATAAACGTTTTAAAAATAAAGATAACAAAATCATAGTATTAAAATGACATACAATAATAGTTCACCGATAACTTGTGAGATTTAGGTATTACAATAAACATAATAAAATTATCTATTTTTTGTGCTACTCAATTGAACATCTAAACAATTAAACAAGTAATAATAAACCGCGACCCATGAGATTTAGATATTTTAATTTCTAAAAAATGGGCTTTTAATTGAGTAATTTGATTAATAAAATAGGACCCAAAAATTAAATTGGGTTAAGTTTTTTATTGTATTATAATTTATAACTATTTATATATATATATATATATATATATAACAAATTTATAAATTTTTGTGCCCCTGAGCGAGTAGGCCCTGAACGGGTGTCCATCTCGCCCCTCCTCAGGGCCGGCACTGCTAAAGCCACCCAATCACAATCTGTTACCTCATTTTTACCCGATAACAAATATGTATATTTATATATAGTGTAATTTTTTTAAAAGCTCAACTGGCTACATTTTTCACGTGTACCCGATTAACCCAAGCCCGTACTAACCATTGTTCATGAAAATTAAGAACTTAGAGAGATAAAACTAACCATTGATGAAGAACATGGAGTCTGAAACTGTGATCTTTGTGTAGTAAACTGCTGCCAAATTGATGGATTCGCAGGCGTCGCGATCAAGTATCGATTCTGAATTTGATTTGGATTTGGATTCTCACCATCAAAATTGTATAATCTACACCAATTATTAGACAATGAATCTGCATTCACTTCATCGGATTTTGAAACCAACGGGTGGCGATTGGGTGGCGGAGGCGGCGGCAAAGGAGTCGCCGGTCGCCGGAGTTTGATCGAACTGCCATTAGATGTCAAAACACCTGCATCTTTCAACTGTCGTTCTTCTAATATTATCTTCTCAAGTTGAGCCACACCCATACCCCTTTGTGGCACTTTGTTATGCTTCACCTTCTTCAACAATCTACCACCACCGCCGCCACCGCCACCGCCGCCGGCGCCGGAGATGTTACAGTTACTACACCTAGGGGTGTTTTCTTCATGCCCCATTGCACACATCCATCTAAATCAAATTCAATTTCATGTATATATAGACAAACGAAATCAAATCCTACACGAGATTCAATTCAATTCGATACGATTCAATTAAATTCGATACTATTCAATTGAATTCGATACGATTCGATTGAATTGCAGCCGTGATGTAAACGTTAAGAAAATCGATGGTGATTATAAGAATTAGAAAGTGAAACGTGCATCTAATTGCATAGATTACAGGAGATCTTGTTGACTTAAATAGATGAATGAAATCCAGAATTAAAAGCTAATAAATTTGAAAATCCGACTGTTGCTTGAGCTGTCGGAGAGTTGGATGAATCAGTGACCAATAACGACGGCGTTTGCATCGGAAAACGTGCCAGATATTCGAATTTCAAAATGTAAATACATTTGGGGTCGAATTTGTCGCATGAATCCTCCGTCGATCTCTCAGGGGCCGTTTGGTTGGAAGGAATGGAATGAAATGAAATGGAATTAAGAAACTAGTATAATTTTCAAGTAAAATTGTGTTTGAGTGAGCAATTAAAAGTAAACCTAAGGGAATGTTTCACCTCAAATTTCTTTGGTTGTGGATTTCAAAATCCTTCCATCTAGAGAGGGAATTTGGAATCCTACAACCAAGGGAATTTGAGGTGAAACATTCCCTTGGGTTTTACATTTCATTACCCACTTAAACATAATTTTGCTTGAAAATTATACTAGTTTCTCAATTTCATTCCATTCCATTCAAATCCATTCCTTCCAACCAAACGCACCCTCAAAGTTTACATACACACATATGCATTCCGCCATTGGTATACATCTAAGCTTAAGCTTAATAAAACAAAATTTTAGAATTAACATTATATCTTTTTTACACTTTCCACCATGTATCTAAAATTTGAACACGTGGTTTTATTAAAATAAAAGTTATTTAATTTTAATAATCTTGATTTTGATTTATTGGCAAAAATCAATTCCTATTTAAAAAATATTTACGGACACTTTTAACTCTAAATTTTTATTTTTCTTCAACGATTTTTTACTAACTGAAAGCTAACTCCCGTTAGTCATTTTGATAAAATTGGACCAACTTTGAACCCTTTTTCAACTTCACCATCGCCTAGATTCCAGAAGGTTCATTTTTCGGTGTTTCGCCTTTATCATCACCTGAAATCTACCTCTAATGAGTCAAGTAGTTCAGATCCGCAGATCGAGATTAAAGGGTTTCAGGGTGCAGAAGTTTCAGATTAACGAATCAGATGGTATATTTCAACTTTTGGTTTAGTGTTTTAGTCACATAAGCAGTTCACGTCATAAAAAACTAACGGGTTAACTCTCAATTAGTAAAAGATTATTGGAGGAAAATAAGCTTAAAGTTGAAAGTGTCTGTAAATATTTACTGATATATGATTAATAACGGACAATAAATAAAAGTTAGGATTATTAAAATATAATAACCCTAAAATAAAAATAAGCCATTTAATGTTATAATAAATGCTAATGAAATGATGTTATTTACATATTTTTCAAATTATAAAACAATTTTTTTGATAAATCAAAAGCATGATTATTTTTATAAAAACAATATATTTTAAAATATGAAGCTTTTTAATACAGAGAACTTATAAAAAAAATAACATTGTTTAGAAAAAGTATTTTTTTTTTTAAATTAGAGTGTTTAAAACATATTTTTTTGAAAGCAAAAGTTTTTAAAAACAAAAGTTTGGAAAAATATTGTTATTTTTTATTATATAAAATAGTGAATTATACGTAATTTTAATCATAATTTGTTCCAAAAAATTATTTTGTAATTTTTAAATATTATTAAATAGTACACGAGTTTCTAAAATAATGAATAGTTGAATACTAATGCAAAAAAAAAACTAAAATAAATAAGTATTGCATGATTCGTTAACTGGTTTGTTTCACTCCAACCCCATAATTTCACATAAGACCATAATAAGTAAATTTACAAAATTAATTTGTTTTTTATTAATCCTTAATGTTTTTAATTAATTTTGCCTAGTGTTTGTATTACAAAGCTATAACGAGTGTCTCAGTTTTTGCATGTAAACCTTCTTTTTTTTTTTTTTTTTTTTTTTTTTTTTTTTAATTTTTGTGTTTGCTTTAAGTGCGACGCATTATATTACACGATACAAGTCTGTAACATGAGATGTAGTAGTGAAAATCCAAACTCATAAATGTAATGTAATGTGTGACGTAGTATCTTCATATTAATGTGTTAAATATTACTTGCTTGAACTTTGATTTTCAAAGTTTACAGATTTATGTAACGAGCAATTTTATAAAGATAGATACGTTTGATAATGAATCAATTCTAAATAGAATCTACGAGGACAGTATAAGAATTTACGTATAAGTGCTTGGAGGTTTCAAAATTCAAATTACCCTTGCTACAAAATTTTTGCAATAAAGCCAATAATTGTAATATATTTACTTAATGGTGGAGATTAATTATGGTGAAAATATGTATGAAATTGATGATTAATTGTAGGAATCTTTTTCCTTTATTATAATTTAAAAGGTCGAAAATCTAGTACATAATATATATGGGATTAATTATATTTCTGGGTATGGAGCAATAAAATCTTGTATTTAATAAACACTTACGTTCCAAATACGATCGGATTACGTAAAGTTGATAGGATTTTAGGTTGAAATGTTTTATAATTAAATTAATATTAATATTATCATGCATGCATGTGCTCACCAATAAAGTCAAATATGTAGTCTTCTAAATCCAAAATGTGATCTTGGTTAATCGCGACAAAGATCGTCTTTTATGTGATATAATTATTTTTAAATGCACAATCGTTGTTATGAAACGACAGAAACAATTACTTACGAGTATGTTTTTTTTTTCTTTTTTTTTTTTTGAATGCCCGGTTAGTGTTTAGATGTTAGTATCAACAAGTTAGTAATATTCGTCAATGTCAAGATTTGAACATTGGACCTACAAGAGATGCAAAGCCTCTCACCTTTCTCTTACGAGTATGTGTTGAAGGATATAATATTAATATATTTATAATTAAAGGTTTAATTTGAACAAAGTAAAAAAGGTCAAGTAGTGAAACCAAAAGTTTGATTTAAATAATTAGGAATTATCTAGTTATTTGGAATAGAAAATTATTAGTTTTTCTAGTTGATTATTTAATTAGTATTTGAGTTGAATTATGATTAGTTTATGTCTACTATAAATATATGGTTTTGTATTTGGTTTTAGGGGTCGAGTTCAATAATACAAAATAGTTAAAGTATGTTACTTCAAATATGTGTGTTTGCATATATTTTCGGGTTGATCAAATTGGTTTTTCCAACAATTGGTAACAGAGCTAAAGATCATGACTTGTGTAAAATCGATCAGAATTCAAGGGCGGAGAAGAAACTGATCCAACTATCAAGGAGAGATAGCATCCGAACTCGACCAAAAGAGACAAAGACAATGAAAGAATCGACAAGTATGTTTATTCGTCTATTAGTTATTATCGATTATCGTAGCCGGAAAAAGAAGAAGAAGAAGAAAAAAGAGAAGGAAAAAGGGTTACCAACAATACTAGGGGCAAAAAGAATTTGAGTGGTGGTCATCATGGTAGCAAGTTATAAGCAAGCTGATGAATTAAAGGTTAGCAGATGTGATTAATCAAGTCATTAACCTGGTTTGTTTATAAATAAGAAGTTTTTAAAGGATAGGATTAACAATGGACTTTTCTTCCTTGCCAAGGAAAATAATGGGTGGTTCTCTTTTAGCAGGAGTAATCCGACAGGAGGTGCGGGAAACGAAACAACGTGGTGATAGGTTTTTGTTCAGCAGCTGGGTAAAAACAGAAAAGCAAGGGGCTAGTTTTTTCAGTCGGAGGTCGTGAGTAGGTGCTTGAACGATCCGCGAAGAAGTAGAAGTCAAAGACGCAGGCTTTGATCTAAATAAATTGTTATCGAAAGTAGTGGTTCAAACCAAGAAGATCTAGGACGTGGCTGGGGTTAAGGTTGGGGTCCCGAAGAGATTGCGGAGATGAACAGTTGCAAACATAAATGAGAGGTGAAGGTCAATATCAAGATTAAAGGGGTGAATGAAGTATATAATCTTGATATGTTTATAATTAAAGATTTAATTTGAACAAAGTAAAAGAGGTTAAAGAGTAAAACCAAAAGTTTGATTTAAATAATCAGGAATTATCTAGTTATTTGTAATAGATAATTATTAGTTTATCTAGTTGATTATTTAAATATTATTTGAGTTGGATTATGATTAGTTTATGTCTACTATAAATATAGGGTTTTGTATTTGGTTTTAGGGGTGGAGTTCAATAATAAAAAATAGTTAAAATATGTTACTTTAAATATATGTGTTTGCATATATTTTTGGGTTGATAGAATTGGTTTTTCCAACATGTGTTTCATGTTTTCGAAATTGGATGGGTTTTATGAGAGACACGATCATATCTTGTCACACGTAGGTTGAATTAAATAATTGCGATGAATTAAACACTATCACTTTATCAAATTAAAGCTTACAAGTGATGTTTATTTGTCCTTTTAAGTATTACTAGAAACTAAACCCGCGCTATGCGGCGTGTTTTTAAATTATGTTATGTGTAATCCGACGATGACATTAAAGTAGTTAAATGCATAAAATAAACCTAAAGTTGTGGCGGCTTAATTATGAAGATCGATATATAGATAAAAATAGTATCATGTCTCGCATATTGTGGGTAAACAACATGAGTTAACAAAGAAAAAAATAAGTAAAAATACTATCGATTAGTAATTTTGAAAATAAATGTAGAAACAAAATATAAAAAAAGAAGAAAATACATTTTATCATCCCCTAAAATCAAAGTCATGTCATGAGGTTCAACAAAAGTATAAACTTGTTAATAGGTTAAGAGTCAAGTTACGTTATAAATTCACAAAGGAAAATATACATGACAAAAACATAGGAAAACATAAAAAAATAGAAAGGAAAGCTATAAAAAAATTGTCACTACAGGGAATTGAACCCAAGACGTTGAGTTTAAATGCAAAACATACTAACCATTGAACCAAGAAGGTTGCTATGTACTCCTATTACATAGAATTATATATGTGTTGTTAAGACTGAATAAAAAAAAAGAAAATTACAACGACCTTTATAATTGTGATAGATATAGTATAATATAATGTACATTTCTTTTTAACATTATTATATAAGTTCTATACTTTCTTTTTTTATTATTCTTTTGTCCAATCAAATTTTAACACATGGTCTTAACATTTAAAAAATGGTATATTAAAATGTTGTGAGAATATAGCGTTATGATGGTATTTTTATTTACATTTTTCTGTAAATTTTATTAAAAACCGAATTTTTGTGATGATGTACGTATAAGTTATCAAAGTAAAAATGTACAACGCATCAAAGCTACTTCAAGGTTTCGCGTTTATTATTGCTTTTTTATTTTCCTCCTACAATGTTTTTTTTTTCCTTATTTTTATTGGCATTTTTACAAGGAACTTTTTCATGCATATGATCGTGAATATACAAGTCATCTAAATTGAGACTTATAGTTTTAACACCCCCGTCAGGACATGAGTTTTAGCGCTAGTTTAAGTTTTTCTGATGAATGGATAAACATTAAAATGCTAATTTCTCTTGTATTTTCATACAGAACATAAATATCCATTAAAATGCTAATTTCTCTTGTATTTTCATACAGAACATAAAGTTTGTTTTGTTGGTTTATGTTTTTTTGTTTGAAATGGTAAACAAGTATAAATAAAGAGACGTATATTATTTAGGGGTCTTATTGAGCCCGATCATAAAAAAAAAGCTCATTAGATTATTAAGCCCGAGTTTCACATATAGTACTCGAGCCTAGACGAGTTTAAAACAGCTTGGGAGCTACTCGATATCGGATTGATAAAAAGCTTGAAATGAGACGTGCCTTATCGGGCCTGAGCCTAAAAAAGGCTTATTAGATTATCGATAGTGAACCCAATCTTTAGTTCTTCACATATTAAGTTCGAGTCTACTAGCGAGCTTAAAAGAAGCTATGCATAATTTAAAACATAATTTTTGAATATGTATGCCAGGTTTTATGTAATGAAAACATTGATAATCACTATTATAAATCTTAAAATTGTAATAACAAATAGATAGTAAAATTTTCTAATAAATTACATTCATTATGTTGTAATGTTTTTAAAACACGAGACTAACGCTACACAAAACGCGGCTGGCAACCCTAGTTAACAAATAAATATTGCGGGTTAAGTTTTTTAAAAGACAATCTTAATAATATGATTTCTTTCACTAAATTGTCAATATCATTTAATGTTACCTTAAAGAAAATTTTTTACAATTTTAAACTCCTGTGAAAACGTCATTTTTTTATCCAACCTTTTTGAAACGCTCTTATATTTGTTTAAAAATAAAAAACTAAAAGACAAAAAGATTGGAGAATTAAAAGATAGAATATAAGGAAAAAAAAACAAATTTTTTTAATGATTTTGATATTTTCATCGTACCGGAGCCCGGAGGCACTTACCAACCTACTCAAAGCGCCCAAACTAAATCAATCATTAAATGATTGGCATCTCATTTTTATTAAAGACTAATCAAATTAGTAGGACCAATGATCCTTAACCTAAGTGGTTAAGGTGAGATACTTATTACATGTAAATATTAAGAGATTATGGGTTCAAGTATTACTCTAAGCAAAATGCTCAGAGTTGAGCCAGTGAGTTTTCTCAGCAATGCGTTTACTCCTGAGGGGGTTGGGGTGCGGTCTCGGATGAGAAACGAATAGATGAGTCCGATTAAGATAACACCTATTATCCGAAACAGGGTCACACATTTGACGTTCAAAAAAAATCAATTTAGTAGGAACACAACCCAAACCATTTAAAATATTATTGGGGCCTGTAACGATGAAAAAATAGATTTGAGCTCGGGTTATATAAGACTGTTAGCCTAATAAAAGTGGGGAACCAAGAGGGGGCGGCGGTAGTGTTACCAATAAGGTTGAAAGAACTGAAAGGGGCACCCGCGGATGCCTCAAGTACTCTCAAAAGAGCATGAGTAGTAGATAGGAAGACATGTTTAATCTGATCCATTAAATATGTTGGTGACATACTTGAGGTGTTGAATGTCTTTTCTGTTGATGTACTTGTATGTTTTTGGTATATATGTGTGAACATATGTTTTAGTTTAGAAAATGATTAGAATATAAATATGATTCCGTAAAAGGAATATAATGGATTTGTTTATAACACGTGCTATTGAGAATAATTTTTTGAGCTCTTATTTATTTCTCTAGCTATAAATTCTTTATAGGATAAAAAAATTGCTTTCTGCTTCTCTTTTTGAAGTTCTATATATTTACTACTATCATGTAATTTTTCGTTTCTCTTTCTTCATTTATTAAATAAGTTTGTTTTTCGTTTATTTTTATTTATTCTTGAAATCTTTGTTACTAACTATTTCATATATAATTGGATATATATATTTTTTCAAATTTGTGTAACACATGCTTCAAGTCTAGTACATACATGAATAAAAACACAATCATTCGTTTATTTCCTGTCAAGGTTGTGTCACAACTAAGGCAAAAGCCTTGGGTTTTAAGCAATGACAACCCCACATATACTCGAGTCAGAATCCAATGAAGAAAACAAAGCCATGAGAGCATCAACAAAATCTTTTTTTAACTCATGAAAATGGACTTTACTCTTTCTCAAAGGGTCCCATCTTAGCAACTCTACAATTAATAAGACCAAAAAAGAATACCTAAATGACCATGATTTGGTGTCTAGGATAGTCTCTCAATAAAGGATTATTGGTCATTGTTTTGAAAACCAAAATGGACCGGCCGGTCAGACCGGGATTGGACCCAAGGTGTTGAACCATTGGTCGACCAATTGAACAAGCGGTCGGACCAGGAACTGGACCGGTCGAACCGGTTTTCTATATATTTTTTAAATTTTTTTTACATTTATTCATTAACATAGTTGTAATTTTATTTGGTTCTAGTATCTGTTCCGACCAGCGGACTAGAAAGACATTCGGTTCAATGTACAGTCCGGTTCTAAAAACATTGCTAACGGGACAACACTTTTTATTTGTAGTACTTTCACATGAAGACATACTCAAACTATACATGAAAGGGTTATGTTTTCGGTCTTGTGTGGTTATCTTACGTAAATAATCTTTACAGCAAAGAAAACAACTATAAAAATATAACAAACTTAATAAAACATCTAGTTTCATGATTTTCTTTTACATAAATATGTACCTGTTTTACAATTTAAATATTCATCGAATCAAACATGATAATTGCTTATTATTACCTTGATTTTTAAAAATACGGTAATGTAATAAGTAAGAAAATATGATGTGAAACGATACAATGCCGAAGGTACGAGTAAAAAGTTTATCTAAAATATACCAACATTTTTAAGCTTTTCTCAAAACCATTAATTTTTTTCTAAAACTTTTACAGATATAATTTAAAATTAGTTAATAAAGTAACACAAGGTCCCGTAGCTCAGTTGGTTAGAGCGTTGGTCTTATGAGCCGAAGGTCGCGGGTTCGAGCCCCGCCGGGACCAAAACAAAACAGTATTTTAATCCTTTTTACGCTGTCGTTTAGATTTTATTCTCTTTATACGACAGCATTTCAATATATTATTGTTTTCATGATCATCAGAAGTTCAGAAAAGTTGTGTTTTCATTTTCAGTTGTAGGTTTGAATCCCCAATTTCGCTCTACATTTTGTTGATCCATCACCTTCTGAGGTTACTTCTCACCTACACAAAACCCCATTTCATCTCTTTCAATATTATCAACAAACTCACAATCGCCATGTCCATGGCCCACGACTCTCTTCTCTATCTACTGCCTTCTTTTCTTCTTATTATCGCAATTTTGCCTGTTTTCCATCAGCTTCTTGATCTCAGATCCTGGTACGTGAAACCCTTTTGGTTAATTGCATCAATTGTGTCTTGATGATGATCTCTTGTTACTGTTGCTAATTGGTTCAAAGTTCGATTGTGTTGTTTTTTGATTAATGTATGTTTCAGTTTTATGATTGATTCGATGATTATGTAGTGAAAACTGAAAACCCTCTTCTTAGGATCTGTATTTTTGTTAAGAAAATCTTGAATTAGGGTTTCTTGTTTGATGTAATGTTAAAGATATGATTGAATCATTGGTGTTTTGAGGTTTAGATGTAGGTGAGTTATGTGGGTTTGATCACATGTTTTTCATTATTCAAGTAAATGCATTGTTTGTCTAATTCCATAAAGATTAACATACTTTTTAATTAGGAGTGTTTTAAGCCTTTAATCATCTCAAATACTTTCTCTGAGATTTCTGAACAACATTTAAGCTTTTTTGCTAGGTATTTGATCAAGTTTACCGACTTAAATGGGTGCTTGCGGGTGGTTTAAGAGGTTATTTGTCGTTAAAAGGAAGAAGGAAAACAAACCCAGAAATGCAGAGGTAAAATGCCATCTTGTAGCAATATTGATTCAATTGATCTTTTTGTTCTTGAAATTATGGATCTTATTGATTCCAATTTTATTTTTTGAGTGATAATTATTTAATTTATGATCTTTTTGTTCTTAAAAATATGGATACTATGCCATCTTCTGATAAAATTTCGTTGTATTAACACACTTTAAGCCAATATGCAGCTCCAATAAGAAAATAGAAAAGGGGATGTTTGACTTTTGAGGTCAAATTAAACACCTTTTGGTTTCAAACTTACCTCAAGTGATATTAATACTTTCAGTAGCACTAACTTCTATTGGTAGTTTTGATAAGTAAAGGGTCCTACTATAGAGACACCCACCCAGATAAATCGACACCCCCCTATACGCCGCGTATGGGTCCAAACTCGGCGTATAGGGTCGAATACACTGAAAACAAGGAAAATTCAGGGGGGCTGTCAGAGCTATACGCCCCATATAGCCCTATACGACCCCCCTATACAACACATATAGGGCTATACGACGCGTATAGCGAATTTCGACACTGACTACGAGGAAAAATTCAGGGGGCTGTCAGATGGCTATACGACACATATAGCCTTATACGACCCCCCCCCCCCCCCCTATACGACGCGTATGGGGCTATACGACACGTATAGAAATTTTGGGGTGTTGATTTAAAATCATGGGGTGTCTATTTAACACATCCCTAAGTAAAAGAGCATTAATCAGCTTTATTATAAGTTTGAGAAAATTGTAATCGCGTTTTAAAGTTGACAGTTAGTCTGTTTAACCTTCAATATTATCCTTTCTTATAGCAGATACATCAGGATTCAAAGAATTCAAATGGGTCAAGAAGCCGAGATTCGTCTGTGAGAGAATCAAATTTTCGTGCTGGTAGTACAAAAGTTATTGGTCGGAGCACAGGAACAAGAGAATTTGCTGCTACTAGAATCCAAACTGCATATCGTTCTTATCGGGTATACATTTTGATAAATTCACAAAATGATTGCTAACATATAAATAAATGGGTCGACTTGAGTTGTGTTTTACCTCAAACGGGTCAAACAAAAAAATACCTAAAAAGAGAATAGATCAAATTTCAACCAAAGTCTACTTTTAATATGCATACTCGTTTTTATTCAAAGACTTGGCTCTTTTTTGTAGTTAAATTATTTTATCATCTTACCGCATGCATTCATTATTAATAAAAAAAAAGATTTCTAAATTGGATCTTATGTAGGCGAGGAAAGCATTACGTTGCTTGAAAGGCACATCGAGATTTCGGGAGTTGGTCGAGGCTGATGCACTTACAAAACAAGCTTCTTCTGCTCTTAACAAAATACATTTTTGGAGCAAAATGCAAACAGAAATCAGAAACCGACGCCATTGGATGGTGGCGGAAGGGCGGATGAGGCAAAAGAAGTTGGAAAATCAAGTGAAATTCGAGTCTAAGCTTCATGAACTAGAGGTATGAACTAACTTTTTCCCATTCTCATAAAGGGTTGTATTTTGCAGTACTAGAATTTAAACCATTTTAGTAAGCATAAATACTACAAGAATACCAAGGGAATTAAAAAAGAAAAAAGAAAAAATAATGCACGTAATTCGAAAATGCCTGAGCGCCTAGGCATGCGCCCAGGGGGTTGGCAATTTGTGTCATGTTCGGGTTGATGGGTTCGTTAAAGCAAATGCAATTAGTTCCTCGTGATGAAAGGTTGAACATGTTTGTTAGATGGGTCAGCTGTGTCTAACTCGCGTATGACTAGTGTTGTTGATAACTGATGTAAGATGAAAATCAAGTACAAAAATGACAAAAGGAAAATGATATAAGATCAGAATGTGCACTGCTAGAGTGTTATAGTTTTAAACTCAACTTTTTAGTTGCACTTTTAAATTAAATGGCGGTTTGAAAACTAGGTGGCCAGGTCAACAGAACCCTCCATATATACCTGACCCGTTTATTCAATGTGTTGGTCGCGTCAACCTGTTTATGATCTGAACTTTAGCTCCAACATTAACCTGTTTTTATCATGGGCGGTTTAATGCGTATCAGGAATTGGTGCCCCTACTAGACACACCCATAATACTCACAATTAACAACCTTTTTGCATTGTAGAAGGAAAATTTAATATAAAGTCTTTTAAAGAACTTAAAACCATATATGAGGGGGCTAATAAGCAAGCAGGTGTTGTAGCATAACTGAAGATGATTATCTTGAACAAATTTTAACTACTTTAGAAATAATATGTGCATGGTAAGGTCTCTCTTTGTTTTCTTTTTGGCTTCTATAGATCTAAACTTAAATGATGTACTTAGTGAGAAGTCACAATGACAGCCCCTCATCTTTTGCTAGATTTAGGAAATATCCCTAGCCTTTTATGTGAACCTAGAGGTGTGAAAATAAATAAAATTTCTTTTGTTTATCTCTTGGAAATGTTAAGATATGTAAGTAAATAAAGGAATGGGAAACACCGGATAATAGTGGTTTAGATGGATGTTAATAAATCCACCTTACGTTCACTCATCGATCTTCAATCGAGAGTTTCTCCACTAAAGTTTCCTCCCTAAGTCGATAGAGATCACTTTTACAACGTATTACTAAGAAGGCAGTGATCAATTATTCTTGTTTCTCTAAGCTCGCGGTGTTTGCCAACATCGTCTCACTAATCTTGTTAATGATCGTTTTACTAAACTTGGTAGTGATCACCACTCTATCTTCTTACATGTGTACATACAGCAACTCAATATGTTTAATTTTTTATAGGATTGATACCGATGATCACATAGGATCACTTCTTCTTTTCCCTTCTCTTGAATCTTTGGATTTTGATTGTGTCTTGATTTTTGGATATGAAAAGAGCTTTAAAGATCACAGTTAGATAAGAGAAATATTCAATCTTTGGATCTTGATTTTTCTCTTGTTTTTTTGCATAGTGTCTTGAGTAGTTGAATTTAACAATTAGGAGGCATATTTCATGAACATTTAAGCATCTTAAAACAGCGCGTAACCTATATGTTTAGATTTTAAACATCATCAAAATATATACTTTACAGTGAGCATGTATGCACCAACAATTTCAAAAGCTTGTCTTCATTTCCAACAGGTCGAATGGTGTGGTGGGCCCGAGACAATGGAAGAGATCGTCTCAAGGATGCAACAGCGCGAGGAAGCCACAAACAAGCGTGAACGAGCGATGGCCTATGCCTTCTATCACCAAGTACGTCAATACCCGCCTTTTTATAATTTACACATTAACAAGAACCCTAACATCATGATCAAATGAAAGATTTTGAAATTGACCCCTTTTTTATAACATTTTGCGAAGTGGAGGGCAAACTCAAATCGATATTTTGGACAAGCATATTATGATTTAAGCAAAGAGAGCTGGGGATGGAGCTGGAAGGAGCGGTGGATCGCGGTGTGCCCGTGGGAGGCTCGGGTGGTTGTGCGGCACCCGAAACCAGGTAAGAAGACAAAGCATGGTTGTGGTGCACCAAAGATAGTGGTTGCAGTGAAGCCTCATGTGAGTAATGGAAAAGGTGCAATTAAAGGTTTTTCATGAAATGATTTGGATGCATAACTGACAATTTTCTTGCTGGAGTGAGAATGTTTTATGATTTTGATCTGTAAGATATATTTTGGTGTGTATGTGACTGACTATCAACGTATAGCTATTATTTAATTGTGCTGATTCATTGGATTATTAGAACCCTTTGTAATAATATATTGCTGCTGTTTAAAGAAAAATCAGAACCCTTATACGTGTAAACATGTCAAGCTGCTTTTGATCTACTCAAGATCGAATTGTTAAAAGCTAAAATCAAATCAAGTAGCTTTCAAGTTCTTAATTTGCCCTCAAAGAATGCTATCCAAAACCAAATTTTAATAGCACATGCATACCTTAAGATTGAATTCTGTTACTAATAGAGAACCCAATCACATGAAAACGACTTATTACCCGAAGCAACCAAGCATCGATGGATAAGCAACAACTGGGAAGATCAGACACGTTGATTTGTTCTTCATCGATCATCATATTCTTTTTGTAGGCTTTTCAAACTAAAGTTCAAACCTCACTGTCATTGTGGTCGTCGTCATCATCTTCGATTAGATTCGTGACAAGTAGAAAGGAAACAGAAACAGAGTACACTGTTCTTATTAATATGACAAAGTCTCTATTTTTATCCAAACACTAATAACATCTTCATATGTGACTTATAAAAGCGTAATAACAAGACAACAAGCGTCTTATTGTGGGTAAATAATTTATATTTGCATTAGTGGATGTGTGAGTTTGCCGTTAAAAACTAGTGTCTAACACGCAGAGCCAAACGGCACCCAAACTCAACCAATTTCAAGATTCTAGAAACAGAATACACTAAAACAGAGAGTTTAATCCAAACAGAGTCTAGAGCTGAACAGACAGCTCAATTCATACTTCAAACATGAAAACTGAATATTACAATAAAACTGAACATAAACAGAGATTTAAAAACCTGAAATTAAACTCAGATTTCTTCTTCTCACTGTGTATCAGCCATTAGATTCATCAATCTGTCACAATCTGCACTACTCTCACCGGAAAATCATCAAACTTTTCCTGCAATAATTGTTTCCTTTCATGAAAATTAGATCAACTTGAAGAACAAGAACATACAAGTGAATCGAATTGCGATTTGACCTTTTTGGGAGAGATGATTATGAACTATGGTGATGAATCAATGGCGCGAATCGGAGGACGCAGAGGACGGCTTATCTGATAAGCCATCATGCTCCTCCTCATCACCTCGGATTCGTGCTGGAACATCAAACCCCGATAACCCCCCAACACCGGAAGTGAATCCCGGCATCGGGTGGTGGAAACCCAGGGTTTGATGTTGATCGACCACTGAACCAGTGAACTGCAGTGGCTCGACCCCGGCTCGAACCGGAGGTGTGTTACTGGACTGAAGGGGTCCCCTCTGAGAAATGTAATTCAACAACTGACCATTTGTTGGTTTTCCGATCAACGGCTGCAGAAACGCCGTCGTCGGTATCGCCGGAGGGTTAAACATAAACCCACTGAACCCACCGTTCTCCGGTCCGGTCTCCGGCCAACCGGAGCCGTCGTAATAAATATTATTATCACCTTGAAACGATTGAAGAGAGAGCTTCAGATCTTCATTCCGACTACTGAAACTGTGGTGAAATTGTACATCTGAAGAACCGTTGTTGTTCATCGGAGACGATGGAAAAAAGGACTTGATCGAATCAATCGATGCAGGCAAAAAGTTCGAATTTTGAACATCACCCATGTGATTACCAACAACATCGTCATCTTGGTGCTCCTCCAATTGACTCAATCGATGGTAATTTAGGGTTTCGTCGTTAGGGTTTTGCTCAATATCCACAATTGGGGTTGAACCACCGGTGGGTTTCCATGGGGGAAGCTCTGCAAGTTCATCAATGGCAGATTTAGCTTTCCTTATGAGCCAATCGACGGCTTTACTGGGACGATCGAACCCAAGGCGGTCCTGTACGTCGTAAAATTGGATTGCGGTGTGAGCTGCAAGACGAACACGACGGTCTCGTGGTCCCTTAGCGGTGCACACCTTGCTGTGACGGTCTTTCCGGCCGGTGGACCTTACAATGTGACCACCGTGAACCTCCACTATCTCCCCACCGCCACCGCCGCCGGTGGTCCTCAGCCCCAATCTCGACGGCGTAGTTTTTCTATGGTGGTTGAGTTGGTGGTGATGATTTTCCTCCATATTTTCCGGCGAATTGGGGGTGTATTCAGAAGAAGGGAGATAAGGGCGTTTGTTCTGTAACCCTAATCCGCCATTGAAGAGTTGGTGTTGGGAAGATGAAAGCTCTTGAATTTGCTGAAATTGTGGGTGAAATTGACGGAATCCATGGGAATCAATATTATTTTCTTCTTCTTCTACATTCCACAGTTGTTGATTATGATAAAGATGGAGATGATTAGTATTCCAATAGTTATTGTTAATATTATTATACCTCTGAGAATCCAGATTCAGAAACTGATAAACCTAAATCCTGAAGAACCCTGAATCACAAACTGATAAAAAGTGAATTAGATCCATAAACTGATGAAGCTAAGTTGAGCTGAATTGCAGGCTAACCCATGTCTGTTATTGAGTGAAACAGGCTTTTGAATGATAGACCAGCTGTGGTTGTACAGTACAAGTTCAGAGAGCAGCCAAATTGGGGTTTTGTGGGTGGTTTGTGGTGGTTGTGAACAGTAAAAGGGGTGAGGGGATGAGGGTTTAGAAAGGAAGACATTATTGAATTGGGGCCTACAAGAAAGAGAAGCCTTTTGGATGGCGTTTGCAGTGGGTCAGAAAATATCAACTGATTTAATGTTTAGAGCACTACTCATGACCACTTGGTCATAATGGTGTCATTAACCGAGTGATGAAGGTTTAAACCTGGTTAGAGTAACCCTTATAGTAACGCTATGTTTTTGAGTTTGGGTGCGAATAAAAGTGATGTAAAAATAAAGTTTATGTGATGGTCAGTCATTTCACTCACATATAAAAGGGGTATGTCTTTTTTTCTTTAACGACACATATTAATTGTTAGTATTTAATCACACCAAGTAATTATTTATTAATGTCAAGGTGTTTTAAAAGATACAAAAACTTTCACTTTCTTTTTAAACCATTAGACCGAAAAAGGGAGTTTTTTACCAAAAGAGTGTTGGTGGAAAAATTATTTATCAAAACGGGTGATTCTAAAAATATTTACTAAAATGAGTGTTTTTTTTTTTAACTTTTTTTCTCTCTCTTAATTGTATTGGATAAAAAAACTTTTCTATTTAAAAATGTTTATCAACAAAACAATAGTAAAATCTGCTAAAACTTTTTTACTAATTAAATAAAATTCTGATGTCTTTTTTTATTCTCAAAATTTGACGTTAGGCTTTAAATTTAGTTTTCTTTAACAGTAAAAACTTTCTTGAATTTTTAAATGATTTTAATAATTTAATATATTTTGGCTATTAAAAACCCTTTAAAATTTTAAAAGTTCTAATTTATTTCAAGATAAAAATTTTAGTACGAAACTTATTTATTTAGAGCATTCACAACCCACCCTTCATCTTCATCTTTATAATTACACTAAAAATCACTACTTTTTCTCTCTCCTTTTCAATAAAATAATATTTTTTTATACTTTTATCATTACATTTTCTCTTTTCTCCACTCACAACCACTTTCAACAAATATTAAAAAATTAATAGAGATGAACAGTGTTTTATCAAATATAGAGATGAACAGTAACATGTTCTATATCCTGCACTCACAACCACTAATAACCATTCTCTATAATATAAAGAACACACTCACAGATTTATGAAGAGTCTGCTGTGAATGCTCTTAAAGTTATTTTTATGGAATTTCAATTTATAAAATTTGATTTAATATTTTTAATTAAGTTCGCAATATATTTTTAGAAGTTAATTTAGAAACTAAAGAAAGTTACTAGAAAAAAAATTGAAAGACTAAATAAAATGTTATAGGACAAAATATTAATATAAAAAGGATTTTAAATGTTTTCTGATAGTAGATAACAAAAATTACAACCTTTTTTCTTATGTTTTTCTAAAGCACATTTTTGTTTAAAAATTCTTTTTACAATAAAATTAGGAGTGAGAAAAGATAAGCTTTTAGAAAATACCCATTTTGGTAAATATTTTTCAAAACACCCATATTGGTAAATAATTTTTCCACTAACACTATTTTGGAAAAAAAAAACTCCCGAAAAAGGTATATCTAATTAATATACTTTATTAATTGATTTGAGGAGGGTACTTGTATCTTTAGTTCATATAATTCCTTTAAATGAAGTGCTTACCTTTGAGATCCTTTAATAGAGTTGATAGATCTCACTCGGCATTCATCCATCAAAACTCACCTTAGCCATGTTTACCAATGTTTTCGATATCAGAACGGACTGTAAACCGGATGCCTTACCGGTTCACTGGTCGGGCCGGTTGGATCGGCTATGAGAATTGAATAAAATTATTATTATTTTTATGAATATATGTAAAACAATACTGAAAATTTTAAATATATATATAACAAACCGATCCAACCGGTTCAACCGGATCCAACCGCCACTTGGGATAAACTGACCGGTTCAATGCCTCCAAACGAACTACACCTGATCGGATCGATAGCCATGACGAATCACGATCGAACCGGCCGGTCTATCCGACCCTCACAACCCTAATGTTTACTGGCACGAACATGTTGGATTGGCCTTTTCAAGCCAGCCAATATTTCATGTTGTATAACATCACACCCCCAAAACGAATTAGCTATGGCCACGTTTAGTATTTTGTGGACGCGTTGAGTTAGTATATGTACCTTTACAATAATCGCTTGCTTACTACTTGGGAGGCTTTCACCTAATAACTTGAAACAGGTTGTGGTCCATCCTTGTATAACAAATTAACAAGCAGCTTTGTTAATTCTTATCGCATATGTTACTAATTAAATTCAAAAGACTAAGCAATTGCATCATCTAGTTATCTACATATCCCATGCAACAAAGTTTCAATTGCTACATCTTCACCATCATAGTCCTTTTCCCATTACTACATGTTCCCCCTTCAAAGTTTCAACCTATGCATGGTTAACTACACATCCCATGCAACAAACTATCTCATTTATGTTTGTTTAGTTACTTAGTTACTCTCTAGTTCTGATTTCCATATATTTAAATATTTGTTTGGAGTTAACAAAAATCATTTGAAAATTGTCTCACATTCTCCCTCTTTGTATTCTTTTAGCGATCAGGTTCATCTCAAATCAAACAGTATCTTTTATATTACTTAAATTCTAGTAGTTTAGTGAAAGTTTAATCTTGGTTTAATTAAAAAGATAACTATTAATATTAGTTTATTAATATTTTATGGAGATTGTATTAGATTAGGATTGAGCTAGTTTATTTATTTGATTATTTAAATAGTGTTTGAATTAGATTAGCATAAACATAAGTTTAGTATAAATAGAAGTTATAATCATGTATTTAATGTGGTTTTGTTCATAATAATATTTTTAGAGTTGAGACTAATTGTCTTTATATTTTCGGTATGTTCTTGTGTTAATATTGTTGATTATGGGTCAACATTTAGTATCTAAGATAACTTCATTTATAACCTAAATTATAGTATGCCTATTTTTCGTGGAACTTAACAACTAAAATTTCTTTAATAGAATCTATAGAAACATAAAACATGGAATTATCATCCCTCTAACATAAACCTACAAAAGATGAGGCCGTAAGAAATTCAAAATTGATATGTTTACTTTGAACATAATTTGTTTACGAATTAGGGTTAAGATGTGACATTTTTGACACAATTGTTAGTCATATTTTTAAGCATTATTTTTCATAGTTATAAAGTATATTTTGATGCATATTTTGTAAATATTGCATGCATTTTTTTGTTATTTTGTACAACACTTGTTTTGGTGGAATGAAATCTGCTTTGGTTTGTTTCGGGTGATTTGGTAGGGTTGATGAGCTCGTGAGAAGGATGGAAGATCTGGAGCATGAAAAGTATTATTGAAGAAATGCTAGAGCTGGAAGCAATTTATACAATGGAAACTTCAAACGGCCGCGCGAAAATTCCTTCACAAATTCTACACGGCAGTTGAAACTAGCTGGAAAAATTTTAAGATTTAGGAATTCTTGTTTTTGATAATTATCATCAGATTTCCTGAATAAAAGTATAAAAACTAAAACCTTACAAAGAGGGATCTGGAAAATCAATGCACTATTATAAATATAATAGTAGATGATAATTAAAAAAAATCTTAGAGAATCTAGAAAAATCTTGGAGCATATTAGAGAATTAATCAAGAACATCAAGATCAAAAAGCAAAAAGGGCTGTAGCAAATTAGTTCTTTTTGTTAGTGGAATTATTTCCATTGTCAAGATACTTAATTATTCGTGTTTGATTCGTAAGTTTTTATTTGATTTTGGGTTTTGATTGATCTAGCCATGTCCGGCTAGAACAATTTTAATTTCAACATTAGGGTTCAAGTTTTATTTGATTTGGTTTGAACTTATGTGAAACATTTATGAGATGTTTTTATTTTTAATGGTTTGTTTGTTTGGTTCTTGCTCTTAAACCAGGATCTAATCCGGTATATATTAGATTGTTAATAAAATTGGCCACTTTATTAATTTTTCTAATAAAGTTCTTCAAGATTTGAAACCCTAATCAAGTTTTAATTTTGATGTGAGGAACAATTAACGGTTTGAGTTTGTCTATGAATTCACCCTCGTTATAGGATCACACAATCTAGTTAAGCACACCTAACGGCGTGTGTGTTTAATTATAATTGATATTTCTATCGTTGCAACCCGCACGTTAAGATCCGAACGGCGTGAGCTTAGAGTAGCGGGTTGGCTCTAATCAACGAACTGCGCTTGATTAGACATTAGATAGAGTGGGTATCCAAACAGCGTGATGTCTAGTATCGACACAAACCATTAATTGAAAAGTATCATTGCACCGTAATCGTTAATGATCGTAAGCCAAATCGAATCAAGAAATTACCTTAATGTTGGAATTAGTTTTCGTATTTAAATTTATTTCACAATTTATTAACATTTTTGTAATCCCTTTTTTGTAATTAAAAAAATACAAAAAAAATGTCAATTTTCGTTTTTCTAGCAGAAGCTTAATACGGCCGCATGAAATTTCCTTTACAGTTTTGATACGGCCGTGTCAGTCTACTGTAATTTTTATACTTTTTGTAATTTACTTTCAGTTTTGGTTTTTAATTAAAACCCCCATCTTCCTTAACCCGTAAGCAATCAAAGTAACTGTGCTTAAACGTTTTTGGTATAAAATAATTGACATGTATCCCTGAGGACACGAACCCTACTTCCGCTCATACTATTCTTAGTGTTTGTGACGGTAGGTTCACATTATAATATTTTATTTACTGGATTCGACACCCAACAATAATTTCCACATGCAACCCTTGATCAGAAAGATTTGTTGTGAGTCTCTCTTATTGTAGTATTTATTAGACATTATATTCATAACAAGTCATATCATTTGTCAGTCATTTAATACAATATTTTAATGCCATAAAGATAAGAGTTCTAATGTCACCTTCATATTTGTTGAGATGGTATCCACAATGGAGTAAAAGAAGTCGGTGACAATATGATTTTTCTATTGGCTTATTCATGTTTTCTTCATTATTTCTTTTCAAGTGCATGCTTGTGACTTTTACTATAATAAGTTAGGGACTTTAGATGATGTCATAGATGTTTAACTTGTTTAGAACATCACTATGGGGTCATGGGGGCACCCTTGAGCCAACATTAGCCCACATAGAACCGCACTTGTGAAGGGTTGGATTGGAGCTCCACGTTTGCAAAGGGAACACTTTGGTGGGGGAAGTGAGTGGTTTTGTTTTTCCTTTCCTTTTTAAGGATTTATTGGCATATTAATAACTTTTACATCATGTGATTTAGTGGCTTGATATGACCATTGATCAAGTTTTTGGATGCTAAAATGGAGTGTGTGACAAAAAAAGGTTTTTAGAGCCGAGGAGTTTCATTGGGATGAGTCTATGTCTTGAGATACGATAAATGTTTCCTCTCATATCAATCTTCATAGACCTTACGTATAGCTCTGTTATGAATGAATACTAATAAAGTATGTTTGTTTCTTTTGACCGATCTATAAGGCAACAAGTCATTATATATTATATTGTCAGCGGTGAGTTTAACAACTTATTAGAGTCATCTGGGCCGTTGAAACATAATGAAATTAAATCTTAGCTGTTTAAATTTCACGATTACGACAGGTATAGGGTGGTAATCTGTAGCTTTTTATGGCAGTTAAAAACTACAATTCTAGAGGGTGCAGTTCTGCCTCCTTCGGAGCTGTTAGCAGCGGTTTCCTTTATTCATGTTTTCTTTAGTATATACACCCCACGCCAGTGTAAGAGTTTTAGTATAACAAAATCGAACGGATGGATTTTTTGTGTTTTTCACTAGCGGTTAGAGAATTAGTTGTTAAAATTATGGTGGAGAGATTTTTTTCATAAAAAGTAACAAAGTACATTGTCTTATTATTATATTAACTTTTATAGCCTATAACGATTTAAAAAAACTATATGTTATCAAATCATGCGAAAAATAAATAAAAATACTAGTTAGTTAACAATGTTTGTTGTCATAATATATTTTTAATCTATTTTTCATAATTAGCTCACAAATATTTTTTCCATTCTCCAAATAAATATAAACCTTAATCCTCTTTAATTATAAGGAATACCTTTCAAACTACTAACCATTGTATTTTCATGAGCTATGTAGTCCATAAACAAGATTTTAGTCAATTTAGAAACTAGAATTAATTTTACCTAACGTATTGGAAAAAAAAACATAGATTTGATCTGTCAGCTTTAGAGTATTATCTGATGAGGATAATGTTAGAAGATGTTACCGCAAGGCTTGCACCTAGACGTCCCAATCCTCATAGCCAATTATAGATTTATTTTAGGTCATGATTGTTGTTATATATATATTCACTAAATTATAAGTTCTCTAATGACATTCACTAAATTATAAGTTCTTTAGGTTCAATCAAACAATTAATATGGTTAGCAACTTAAAACTTGAATAAAATTAATTTGCTCAACATCTTGAACTTTGAGTAAAATTAATTAAACTTTTATAACTATTATAAAATACAACCTTGAAAATTATTATCTACAAATTAATTAAACTTTTAAGCTTTCTCTGGTTGTTCATTAAAAAAATTAATTTTTATTTTGCTTCCTAACGTTTGACAAAAGTAATTTTTTTCTTTTAAAAAATTGGAAACATCAGTTTACCTTCAAAACTTTTATAAGTTATTTCAATTTCAATCCAAAAGCTTCATTATTTTAGATTTAAGTTAAAACAACTAATGAAACTTTTATACTGAAATTGAAACAAGTTATGAAACTTTTGTAGATAAATTGATATTTATAATATTTTGAAGGAAAATGGTTATTTTTGTCAAACGTCAGAGAGCAAAATCATACTTAACTCTTAAAAAAAAAAACAACTTAGAAAATTTACATGCCAACCCATTTTATCGCTGCTACAAGCTAATTTGCTAGTCATTCCATACACCGTAACATTGGTGGTTGTATTCTTGTATTTTGACTCTTAGCTACTTGCTAGAGTCGATTTTTTATTTTATAAAATTATTGCTGTTAAAGAAAATCATTCCATTGTTGCATACTTGCATATCACAAATTAAGTAATCTATCTAGATGGTGTAACCTTTTTTGTTTTTTGATTTGTAATTTAACTCACTGGTGAATTGTTTTGTCATTAGGTTTTAGCATCTGGCCCGTTGGGTGCCCCTTTCTCAGAAAATAAAATGATTTAGTGTTAATAAAATATCAAAGTGGTGCTGAAACAAATTTTCAATCTATTTTAGTTTATTGCATTTATTGGTTTAAGCAGATACTGTATATTATTATTTATTAGTTTAAAGTAAATTATTCATATAGAGTTACGTAAAAAATAGTTGCATTTAATTTAGGAAAATGTTTTAACTAAATCCTATCCTATCCTATCATATCATACTATTCTAGTAAAAATGTATCTTAAAATAATATTTGTCAAAATTTTAGACTATCTAAATTTTTATTTTCCCACCCAAACTATTTTCACCCATTTTATAACAATTATAATTAAAGTAGTGAATCATTCACACTTGATGACTAATTTTTTAATTTATGTTTATTCGAATAAGGATAGTAAATCATTCAACTTTTATTTATTAAATGTTTTTAATTCGCTTATTATTTGTAAATAAAAAGATACCATGTATATATCATACTTCTTGAAAGTGTTTTATATATTACGTCATTTTAGTAATTATAAATATATATAAATTTATGATTTATATTTTTTTATAACCCAACCCGTATAACACACGGGTTTTTTAATGCTAGTACTAGGTAATAGTTAAAGATTTTGCATGTATTTTGAGTGTTTCATAGATAAAAAAATAACTAAATATTGATTTAGTAAAAATTAATATTATAGGATAGGTATTAGTAGACCGGGGTGCAAATAATAACTTCATTAAAATATTCATTTAGAATTATATGTGTTATATTAATTAGGTTCATCTCGTTTCGCTACCGCGACTGCATCCCAACCCGTTCAAGAGAAACCCAACTAACTTTATCCTCTAGATCAACCCAAAATATTTTACTATGACCAGAACTTAAAATCAAAACTTTCCCATAACTATATCTATAGTATCTAATAAAAAAAGATTTCTATTGCTACTTGTCACTATATTAAACCACCATTATGACATTTGTCATTATTTTAAACATTCTCACTTCATTTTCTCTCCAAAAAGTTATTATAGTAATTTAAACACTCAAACTAATTTCTCTCTCTTAATAAAAATCAATTTTCTTAATTGATATATTTCTCTCTCTCATCTAATTTTTTAAAATTAAGTTATGCTTTTAAAATTAAACTTTATTAATGAGATAAAAAATCAAATCTTTTTATTATCATAGAAATCATAAGAAAAACAAAATTTTTATATAATATGAAATTTTTTAAAACAATAAATCTTTTTGAAACAAAATATTTTAAATCGGTTCTTTTTTAGAAAAAATATAAAAAATATGAAATCTTCTAAAAATAGTTTTATTAAAACAACCAGAATAATTAAAAACCTGAGTTTTTAGTAAACAAGATTTTTACAAAAAATAAATTTTTACAAAAAAAAAATCTTAACACAAATGTTTAAAAATAAAACTATTTAGATAAGAGAGTTAAAAAATAGTATAATTGTTTTATTTATTGAACTAATACGTATATATAATTTTAATCATATCTTATATTAAAATATCATACTATAACTCTTCGTGTTTATTACTAACTATAATCTATTTAATAAATTGGTTTCTAGCCTATCTATTTATCTGTATATCTATATATCTATAACAAAAAAAATCAAAAATAAAACTTGACACATTGTAAGTTTATCATACTAACTTTATCATTTCTTTTTATTATTATTATTAATACTGACTACTAATAATATTACTCATACTATTTTCACATTAAAAATTATATAATATAATAAATTAAAACCTATTTTTTTTAATTAGAAACACACTTTTTAAAAACAAAAGTTTTATAAAATACAGAATACCATAATTTTTTTTTAAAATAAATTTATTTTTCTTAAAAAAAATATTTAAAGCCATATTTTTCTTATAAAATAAAAGTTTAATATAAATATATTATTATTTATTTACTTGAACTAGCTATGATATGCAATTATAATCATATTTTATCTTCAAATATGGTTTTATAATTTATAAATTTTTATTACTAATTATTTTATATTTTATTTATTCAACCCGTGTAATACATGGGGTACTAAACTAGTAGTGAGATATTTGATATAGACCTCAACACTTAAAGTGATGATCAATACAATAATTGTTTTTGTAAATAGTAAATAGAATAAATGCTTTACGTTATCGTATTAAGGTTTTGAGTTATCATCGTCATAATTTTTTTTTTAATTTTGAATTAAAGATATTGCATTTATTTTGAGTGTTTCATAAATAAAAAATACCTAAATATTCCCGATTTTCCGCGAGTCCGGGTGTTTTTCTTTTCCTTTTTAATTTTCATATTGAATATAAACATTAAACGTGCGATTAAATTGTATCAAATACTATTAATTTTCTATATAAAGCGCTCGTACTTTTGACTATCCAATCATCCCTTTTTAACGCTATGGCTCGTACTTTCAAATCCACCCTTTGCATGTTTCTTGTTCTACTCGTGTGTGTTTGACTCGCAAGGGGTACGTACGTCAAACAATCTATTTGTTGGTATAAAAGTTAGAACGGATTTGTATAGAATATTGACAAAATATGGGTTTGACAGGCCGACTTTGCATTATTATTGGAAGATGAAGATGTTTGAAAACGTTCCTCAAAAACTTACCCCCGGAGGTCCTAATCCTCTTCATAATTCCATTCCTCGAACCCCTGGAGGCCCTAATCCTCTTCATGATTTCATTCCTCAAACCCGCACCAGCCTCTGGAGGCCCTAATCCTCTCCATAAGTTTATTTCTTAAACAAATACACATCTGGTTGTCATGATCCTTTTCATAATTTCATTTCTCAAAAACGTACTTGTAGTCATTATCCTTTTCATAATTTCATTCCTTCAACACCTACCCTTTTAGGTCCATTCTCTTCATAATTTCATTCGACAAACATGCACGCTTGAAAGTCTGAGTTTCTGGTATAATTTCATTCCTCAAACGCACCTATTTGAAGACTCAAATCTTTTTTCATGCTTATGAAGTTTTTTAGTAATATCATTTTATTTATAAATATTCAAATTATTGTTATTGTTGATGTTACTTTATTGTTGTTGTTATTATTACTATTACTGTTTTATCGTGATTCTTTACCTTTTTCCTTAAAGTCTGATAAACATCATAAAAACGTAATCATTTGCTTGTAACATATACTCGAAGTCTGACTGACCATTGGTACATTCTTTATAACATATTTTGTAACTCGTAAATAAACAAACCTATATATCACTATTATGTACCACCAATCTATACTATCTAATAAAAAAAGTTTATTTTAACACTTGTCATTCTTTAAATTTAGTTTTTTGTCACTTGTCTTTCTTCTACACTTACACACATCAATTTTCCCTCTAAAAATATATTATAATAATTTAAACATTCATATAAATTTTTCTCTCTTATTAAAAATGAATTTTATTAATTGTTATATTTCTCTATTTTATCTAGATTTTTTTTAAATCAAACTATCTATTTGAAAAATAGATTTTATTAAATAAGATAGAAATCATGTCTTTTAATTAAAATCTAAATAATAAAAAACAAAAAAATTATATAATATGAATTTTCTAAAACACTAAACCTTTTTTAAATAAATACTTTAAATCATTTTGTTTTTAGAAAAATAAAAATAAAAATGTGAATTGTTTTAAAAAAGTCTTATTAAATCAACCAGAATAATTTTGTCGGGAACAAGCTGGTCAAATATAAAACGGTGTATCTACGTTTCAATGTCGATTTTATTTAAAAATGAGTGAGGTCAAATATAATATGTTTTTGTTCACCGATATAAGTTCGAGTAACTATACGTTTTAACGTAAATTAAGTTTGAAAGCAAGTCGAGACAATAGAAATCTATACATTATTATGTCGCTCAAGACGCGGGTATAATTAGTAGTTATACATCTAAAATACTAGGAAAATTGACAATATTTAACTCGTGCTGTCTTACTTTGTGACACTCGAGAGATCGATCAAATACGAGAAAACACATAAAAGTTACGGTAAGTAACTAAAGATTGTGACTTGTTATGGCTTTCAAATAGACATGACAAATTTGAGGAAGTAGTTGGCTATGAATATGATGTCTTGAATTATTAATGTTATAATAATTAATTGAATAAAAATACTAATAAGTTTAAATAATGAAATTTGCATAAACATATTATATCACCTAACGCGACCTTGATTATCTAACTATTATAATTAGCCAATAATCCTTTGGCTTAGTGGTTAAGAGCAAAGTGGGAGACTTTGCCTCTATTGAATGTCGGTATTGACGAATATTTTCTAAATTGATGTTACTAAGTACTAACCATCACTTAAAAAAAAAAACCATTATTACTACTATTTTTGTAATGGAGATTGTATTTCGATTACTAATTCCCCTTTTAAGAAATATGGTTTATCTTTTCCTCTTCTTTTTTCCTTTTCTAAAGTAACTTGCGTACTCTTTTGGCTTTTTTACTTTTTAAACTAGTGAACGAAACTCACTCACACGGATAGGATGTTGAAAGTTATAGAACTCAGTCTCAACGAGTTGTATATTAGTATTTACTTGTGTTTTCAAATAAAATTTATATTGAAATATAAATAAAAAAACATGTTGTAACAATATATTTAAAATCTTAAAAATATATCATATATTAAAAGTAAAAAAAAAATTGAACTTTTGAAGTAATTATTTTAAACCAAAAAAATGATAAAACAAACATATCAAAACAAGAAATCCAAAATTTTATAAAACATAATATTTAATATATCACATATATTTTCCATGTCTTGTGCTCCCACATGTTATACAATTTTTTCAATTTTTTTTATCTGTTTTGAACAAAATAAGATGCGTAATCAGTTAAAAAACATCTAACTGTATTCTAACGTCAAGTAGATTAAATAACAAAAAAACAGAACAATAAATGAAATTCAGAGACGTTTTCTATAATTAATGAACTTACCCCATTCATAAAGATCGAACTCCTTAATTTCCACAAAAATTTTATAACTTATAAAAAAATATAAACTCAAACACCCAAAATATCAATTGTTTAACTTTATTTAAAAGTTGTGTGTGTGTGTGTATAAAGAAGTCTTCACGGCCTTCGGTCAATCGCAAACCCACGCGCGCATCATCCACTTCGAATCCAATGCTTCATCCTCCATCATCCAAGAACACCAAACCCTAATTCCAATTATTATTATTATTATTTTCTTTTTTATTTTTACAATTTTATTTTTTATTTTCAAAAAAATTCCCAATTTTCATTTCCCTCTTTCCTTCATCTTCCCTGCTGAAAACCCTAGTTTCGTACGGATTCCATCTCTGTTTTCCCCCAATTCGAACGATTTTCGACCCAGATCTGATACTAGGGTTCGGTTTTTTGAAATTCTGTCGGTTGAATTTTAGGGTTTGAAGTTGTATCGTTCGATTTGATGTTGTTGTTGTTGTAATCTCGTTTTTCGTCGTTTGGAAGGTGAAACCCTAGCTCCGTTGACCTAATTTGTTGTTTTGTTTGTTTTATGTGACGGAATTTGAATTGAGGTTGTGGTTTGAGGAGATCTGATGCTAGGGTTCCATTTTTTGGGATTCTAGGGCTTGAAGGTTTGTGAATTGTTCGTTTATGTATGGATTCAGGGGTGTTAGATGCGGATAGAATAAGCAAAGGGAAGAGTAAGTGGGGTGAAGGTAGTAAAGTGTACACAAGAAGGGGTAAAAACGCCACCGTCACCGTCGCCGCCGCGGCGTCCGCCTCTTCTCCGACCCCTACAGCCACCGTCACCGCTGCTTCTCCAACAACCACCCCAAATAATGGTCAAACCCTAGCTACCGAGCTTGCAAATTATGAAATTCGGCGTACTTTATCGCCTGTGGTAGAGGCGTTTGATGATCATTCCGTTCGGGAGGCCTCCGGAAACGGGGTGGTAAAACCGGTTGTTGTCGTGGTGGATGGTCGGGTGAGGATTAATGTACGAGCTGCGAAGGCGGCTAAGAATGAAGTTATTGAGCTTATGGAGACGATGAAAGCTGAGCTTGAACGAGTTCGACGTGTAGCTCAGAGGCTTGAAGATAAAGAAGCTGAGCTAACTGCGTTTTCGACCGTTGATGGTGTTGCGGGCGACGGTGATGGTGAGGCTTACAATCATTCGCTGTATTCTGGTAATGATGTAGTTGATAGGAGGGCTTTACTTAGAGTTAATTCGGAAATGGGTACTGATTATATGGAAGATCGTAGAGCATTGATGAGAATTAATTCTGAAGTGGGTTCGGTTACGAATAGCGATATAAGGCCTTTTAGGCAGATAAGTGTATCGGTTGTGAATAACAACCATGGAGTTGGTGAGTTTGTGGAGAAAGAGAAGAGGACGCCGAAGGCTAATCAGTATTATCGGAATTCTGATTTTCTTCTTGGAAAAGATAGATTACCCCCTGAAACGAATAAGAGGCGTAAATCTAACAGTGGAAGAAAACATAGTAAGGAGTCGGATTACGTCAGGAATCAGATATTCAAGAACTGTAACAATTTGCTGCAGAGATTAATGAAGCACAAACATGGTTGGGTGTTTAACGAGCCCGTTAATGCTAAACAGTTGGGACTTCATGATTACCATGACATTATTAAACATCCAATGGATTTGGGCACGATCAAGAGTCGTCTTGCACAGAACTTCTACAAGTCTCCCATGGAGTTTGCAGAGGATGTTAGACTCACATTTCGTAACGCCATGACGTATAATCCAAAAGGGCAAGATGTACATGTTATGGCGGAGCAGTTGTCAAATATTTTTGAAGAAAGGTGGGCTGTGATTGAATCAGAATCTAATCAAGATTTGAGATATGGAATGATTTATGACGCGAACACTCCAACTCCCACTTCAAGAAAGGTTCCTCATTTTGCACATGCTCCTTCAAGAATGCTGTATAGGTCAGAATCAATGAACTTGCCTGTGATGAATATGCAAAAACCCTCAAAGATTATGCCGACAGTGAGGACGCCTGTACCGAAGAAACCTAAAGCCAAGGACCCTAACAAGAGGAACATGACTTATGAAGAGAAGCAGAAGCTTAGTACAAATCTTCAGAGTTTACCTTCTGAAAAGCTTGACAGCATTGTTCAGATAATCAAGAAGAACACTTCACTTTCTCAACATGATGATGAGATTGAAGTTGATATTGATAGTGTTGATATAGAAACTCTTTGGGAACTCGATAGGTTTGTCACGAATTATAAAAAGAATTTGAGCAAGCATAAAAGGAAAGCTGCACTTGCTCAACAAGCGAGGCTAGAAGCTGGTGATGTCAATCATGCCGTGGTAAATATACGAATAATATGGTTCATTTATTGTTTTTATACTCAATAATAGGCATTTAAGAATATGCATGTTTTGACTATTGGCATGCTAATGCAGAACCCATCAACATCCATTCCGGAGACCCCCAAAGAAAATAAAACAAGTAAGATTATTTAAGAATTACATGAGTTGACATCAATTGTTGTTTCTGCGATTCAGATAATTTAGTCAGTGCTTCTGCTGTTTATGCAGATGAAAAGACTCTTGCTAGCACACCGCTCAATCAAGGAGGGAGAGAAGATAATGCCAGTAGCTCAAGCAGTTCTAGCAGTGATTCTGGATCCTCTTCAAGCGGTAATTAATTAAGTTATTGTTTAAGTTGGCAGATGATTTTTTAATGTAATCAAACTTGGACATAGTGTTCTGATCCTCTTGATGCTTTGCAGATACAGATAGTGATAGTTCATCTGAAGATGGATCAGATGCAGGTCATTCACCTAGAAGTTGAAGGACAGTAGATTAAGGTAAGCAAATATGTATTTTAAATATCTGAATTATATAATCATATCACTATAAAACTTGACCATATTCTACGAGGTATATAATTATATAATTGATACTTTGGTAGACTAAGAAGTATTTGGTTTATTATTGTATCTAATGGTTATCTAAAACTTGGAGGACTTGGGTGTGATTAAAGCATCTTTCATGTATTTGTAGACTTCCTTACGTAGCTTGTAGTCACTATGTGTCTAGATACTATTAGGTGTAACATGTACGGCCAAACTACAAAATTGAATCACTGTGTATTAACATGGGTAAGTATCATGTAATTTCTGAAAATTAAAAGAAATGGAGTAATTATCTTCTGTAATAGTACATGTAAAGCAGGCTATTTAAATGGGAATATTTAGATCAACACTAATCTGATTGTAAATCAACCTTAATCAACTAATACCCTTCCGTATGTAAGGAAGTAGAAAATTCGCATGCTAGCGAAGGAAATAAAATAATTGCCATATATAAGGCGTAACCTTAGAGTAGCGGGAGTAGAGGAACATAGGCTGAAGTTTTAATGTATTAGTTTATTGATACATTTTAATTTAATATAATATTTTCTGTGTTAGTACCGTAGAATACAATTGATATTTAATATTCGTGTTTAGCGATTAAGTAGAATAATATGTAAGAATGTTTTACATTCAATAGATAAGCATGTTTAGCATTAAAGTAGTAGGAAATATAAGCAAAGACCCCCAAAATAGCTAAAATACTTGATTACTAATCATCTAAATCTCATATTTACCAAAAAAATTAAAAATAAAAAATTCCGGTATACAGTCACTATTTACGAATAGCGAGGGATGGGCGCCACACTACATAGCGCGCTATAGCAGTCGCTATAGCCGCTATTGACAACAGGGGGAGTCACTAGTTTTCTTTTTATTTAGGGATCATCTCCCACTTAGGTTAATATCAGAATGATCTAATTGGTTTCCTTGTATGAAACTAAGTCTGATAATATCTACTATAACTCGGGAGTCCCTAGTATCAGTTTTGATTATGTTTTGTTTGGATTATATTCGAGCCTGGCAAATCTCTGATTACTAGAGGAACAAGATAAACATGTAATCTAGACTAAGAATTCAAAGTGCAGGAAACTAGATACTACAACAAAAAAAAAGTGGAACAGTTATGGGTTGAATCCCCACATTTTGAAGTCGTGATCACCCCCCATCGCCTTCACTGTTGAATGTGTTCCCTCCATTCAGCTTCAAATGGGTCTGCCCCGATCCAGTGTGACCCGATCCCCGCATTGGGTTCGTATCACTCACACGATTATGCATATTGATAGTTGAGTTTATTGAATGAACTTATCAGAGTCTTATTTGTTTCTTTTTATAATCAGGATTCAAGAGTGCTTTTAGTATCCAACTACTTTTTTTTGTGTCATTATGCACCTCTTAGGCCCGCCCCGTTGAACATAAATAATGTGAAACGTTAGAAGCATCTAGTTTTGACTTTTTGTGATCAAAGGGTTTGTGACCTAGCGGTACCAAAGTGTGTAGGAAAGATGTCTCTCCCCATATGGTTGAGGGTTCAAGTCCCATCATGAAAAAATGTGTAAATTTAAAAGTAGAATTAGAGGGTGTGTGAGCTAGCTGTTGTGCAAAAAAAAAAAAAAAAAAAAGAGAGAATTCCTTGAGTTCAATCTTCATACATATACATATTTGGTTTTCTTGATGACTAACATCTTGAAATTAGAAAAATTTTCTGATGCATGTTTGGTGTATTCTCTGTTTGTTTTCTTTTGCAGTTTGCTGTGCAGTATATCAACAACTGACAATCTCCTAACAAAGAATGTTTCTGCTGTTGCTATGCATATGATGTTTGTGTGCATGGTCCAACCACCTGATCAGCTGGTTACAAAACATAAAGCTCTCTAGAATTGTGTTTGTTTTGACATGATCGTGTTGATTTGTAATTAAAAAATCATGATGACTTTTATTAGAGGGTAGGTGTATGATATAAAGATGGGTGCGCGTATCGCGTGGCAGAATGTGTAAGTTTATGAGGAACATGTAGTGTGGGTTTGTCTTTAGTGGTTATTGAGGTGGATGGTCGTATGGAACCATAAATACAACTATCGTGCTTGGTTGATGGGGATCGGTGGTTGCATTCATTGTATTTGTCGTAAGTTGTTAAATGAAAACCCGTAGGTAGCTTCTAGTCGTATTCGTTTGCTAAAAAATTTTATTTATGTTAATGTTAATTCATTTAAGAAGATACAAAATCAAGTATAACTATTTAAGACATCGCAGGTAAGAGAAAGTACTCCATCCGTATTCATTTGTATTCTTTTTTTTTTTAATTTTGGGTGTTGTCATTAACTTTTTAAACTTGGAAAGTATTTGTGTAACTAGCCCTAGTTTTGTATTAATAAAATTTTAAGAAGTTAATTATATAATATTCCGTGTGGCTTGTTCAAAGTCACATTTGATGTTAAAAGGTTCCATGTTTGATATTTATGGATTGTTAACTTGTAACAACTCTAATCTAACTATACATCTCCGTCCCTGGTGGCCTCGATTTGGTTTTCAAATTTGTTTCCCATTATGTTAACGAAATCTTTCTTAGTTCTAGTTCTTGCTTTTGTTTCTTATTTTACTTTTGATTCTTAACAACCCATCCGAGAACACCGATTTCAAATCAAAAGCAATAAAATTCAGAACTCACCACCACATGAATCTCACACAACAGAAGATCCACGAAACACGTACCATCATTAATGTCACATTTTGTCCAGGTTTTGATTGCAGTTTGTCTCAATCAATTATTGGTGGTGTCCTTCGGCTGCCAATATTAGCAGTCTGCATTCGCTAATGCAACACAATCCACTGATCCCTTACCAAAATATCCACTGGAAAGATATGGTTTAAAAAGGTAGAGTGGAGTATGAGAGTGTGAGTGTCTCATGCCTTGGTTCATGTAGTCATGATATCCACATCAACGGCCACTTCCATTTCTAGGCATAACCCATTGTAAAAGGTGGCCATTACAAGAGAGGGATTGCACATGGGTCAGAAAACCGCTGTTGGGTTTGACCCAATTAACATAACAGATCTTAAAGGACTGTTAATGCTAAAACTCAAAACTTGGTACAATATCCAAATTACATAGCTGAGACATACATCTTTGTAAACATATACTCTAAAAGCATGACTATAGCTAAATCACAAGGACTATTTATGCCATTAACACATATTTAAAAAAACAAGTAGTCATGCCTAAACTTTTGAGATACTGCTCTAAACAAACCAAACTCAAGCACGAGCTCTCTTAAGTTACATGAGCCAAGCTTGAGCTTTGGCAAGGTTGCCCTAATCTCATTTACACCCCCCAAATAAAGCTGCAATCTTGAAGATAAATCCACAAGACGCATTCAAGATTGCCACAACAGAAGATACATTAAGAGGAAAATGCAGCAGAAATGATGTTATTAAGCTATAGAATATACAATAAACCATGAAACCAGATCCTCAGATAAGTGTGACACCACAAACGCCATTTGCAATTTCGTGCAGTACATACAAAGTACCATACGCATAACCATCTTAGATGCACCAAACGACCAAAAACCATAACTACAACATTATAAGCTTACTCATATTTGGCTGCAGGGGGCATGTCTCTTCCAGGTACATCCTGGGGCTGGTAAGGGTTCCCACTGCCTGCATTTGGAGGATAACTGTTAGGACCGGCCCCAGATTGATAGGGCATGCTTCCATTATTTGGTCCATACTGCCCCTGCTGCTGGTAATGAGGAGCCGTATTAGGCCTTGTTGCTCCCATGTTTGGCGGCCCTCCACTGTAGGGTGGTGGGGGCCCATTCCAGTTATTGGGCCTTACACCCATGTTTGGTGGGCCTCCCATGTTGGGTGGTGGACCACCCATGTTGTTGGGCGGCGGACCGCTCATGTTGGGTGGTGGACCGCCCATGTTGTTGAGCGGCGGACCGCTCATGTTGGGTGGTGGACCGCCCATGTTGTTGAGCGGCGGACCGCTCATGTTGGGTGGTGGACCGCTGGGCGGTGGGCCGCTCATGTTGGGAGGTCCACGGTTGCTTTGCGTGTTCTCTCTTCTTCTTTCAAAGTTTCTTGAACGATCAAAGTTGCGAGGCCTGTCATTCCTCCTGTTTCTCTCATTGGCGCGAGCATTGTTTCTGATCCATTCCTCATGGTACTTTGGATCATAAGGAACAGCCTTCCCATCGATAAAAGGTTCACCTAATGCAAATTAAAACACCAACAATTACAAAAACTTCAAAATGTAACATTTTGCTGCAAAACTACTTTAGTTTTAGCCTAATTCATCTTCAATTTGCAGAATGTTATCTATTATCATCTCAAATCTCAATTCATGTTAAAGTTAACAACACAAGATCAAAATTATAACACAAAACCAATTGCTTGATTGCAAATTCATTTCAAAAGAACAAGATACCTCCGTAATCCTTGTTCTTAACATCCAAGTAAGAATCAGGCAGCACCCAACGAACTCCAGGTAATTCTGATACAAATAACAAAAAAAATCATTCAGCAAGCACACAATCAAAAAAAAAAAAATTTAATAAAATTTCAAAGATTCAATTACCCTTAAGCTTGTAAGAAAGCTCTTCAGACACTAAAGCTCCAAAAGCATAATAACATCTTGTAGAAACAGAGTAGATCTTCATCCTCGCTTCATCATAACTGAAAAAACAACGAAACGATAACAAACAAACAGATCTAAAACTACCTCCTCGATGCATGTAATCGATCATTCATCAAAAGAGATCGAACAATAACATAATCAATGGTACGATTTCTCACCTGCCGACAACCTTAGCAAGGGTATTGATATACGATTCAATTATCTCATCTCTCGTGGGCTCACCTTCGGGTTTCTCCATCACCACAAGCCAGTGCTCGAAATCGCAACCATCGAGAAGAATCGTCTCCTTTGGGGGGCGATTAGACCAGTTAGGGTTCGAATCATTTAGTGAAGAAGTAGTCGGTCGTGTGGAGAAAGCACGGAGATTCGCCGGGGAAACGGAGGACTGGCGGAGATTCGCGGCGGCGACGGCGATGATGGGGCGGAGACGGAGGAGATAAGATGAATTGGTGAATGAACGAGGGATTAGGGTTTGATTGACGGAGGAAAGAAGTGTGCGAAGAAGAACGCGAGTCGCCATTGTTAGGGTTTCGAGAGTGTTGGATTTGGGGGTTTAAAACCCTAATTTTATTGATGCCGGTAAGGGGAGGGGTTTAGGCTTTCAAGATGTGCAATGTCGAAATTGCCCTTTGAATGAGTTTGTGATAATATCTTCAAGTGATTTACATTAGTCGTCCCTTAACTATTATGTGTTTTCCATTTTCTAATATCATTTGCATTTCCATTTTACCGTGTATCATCCAAAGTTTTGTCTCTTTGTTGGTTCACAGAATAAAAGCCGGTTAGACTGAGTTTAAACATCGAATAAGGTAATTAACAATTTAATAATTACAATATTGAAGTATAAAAAGTATCTATAATTAAATTGATTGTATACAACATTTGAAAGTGTAAGACATATATTTTTCCGTTTTCATTTTAAAATGAATTATATTATAAGTGTGAACTTACATGTAATAAAATGTGTGTTTGTGTGTGCGTGCGCGCGCACACGCACACACGTATGTGTGTGTGTATATATTAATTATGATGGGTATGAATCATTATCACACTAATAGCCTATATTTTTATAATGTTTTTTTCCTAGGTTTTTTGTATAGATCTTTTTAAAACTAAGGGTTTTATTAGAAGTAACATTTCTATCTCATATGATATAGATATAGATATAGATATGGTTTGTTTAAACCCTATCAGTAGTTTTTCTATAGCTAGAACTAACCAAGTATAGTTGTATTTTTAAATTATAATGGGAGGTGAGCTGATAATTCCTATTATAGTTTGTATTGTGTTTCACTCAAGTTTATTTCATCCATTTCACCCTATGCTAAGTTTTGAGAATCCAAAATATTTATTGAACCAACATGGTTTGACCCGACCTAGTCCACGAAATCCGGTTCATCAGACCATAGATTTGCCGGTTCAACCACAAACTCTAAAGAACGACCAGTTCACTTGTTTGCAGTCCAACTCATGTGACCCGAACCAATTGCATACACAAGGACCAACTTTACCTAAGGTTGAAAGACATCTAAAATACCCATACGAATGAATAACAAACATTGCTTGAAGACACTACAAGATGATATACAACATCCAATAAGTGGATTTTACATCTCTTTCTTCAAAACCAACTTAACATTTCCAAGAATTAAACACAATAAAACATGCCAATGATGAAGTTTGTATATTCTATAAATGTATATACAATGCTTATGATATCAAGCTATTCTCATGATGACCACGATCATCATCTTTCGGTGATAGTTGTGAAGCTCATATTGACATAAGATGTTTCTATGTTGCCATATGACCTCAAATCCTCATGCTTTCCCGAGCCACTAGATGATGTACCCGATGTGTTGTTCTTTACGGTTTTATAATCTATTAACTCTAATAATAATCCTGGATCAGATAAATCCTTTTCATTAATATCAATTTCGTCGTTTAACATTCTCATGACATCAGACATGGATGGTCGGTTTTTGGTAGACTTTGGGAGCAAAGAAGACCGATTTTTAAGTATCGGCAAGCTTCAGGCATATCAACATTTTCTTCCATTGAACGATCCACCAACCTCTCTAACTCCCCTTCCCTATATTGCTGCCATACCTGAAGAAAAGAGTATATCAGCCATGTCGCCATGCCAGGTCAGCATTTCACATATGTATGCCACATCTTTGTTCCATGTCATCAAGTATAAAATTGATATGTTCATTTAATTTGAAATTTTATCATGTTTTAGGAAATTAAATTGAAGAGTAGTGTACCCTTTCGAGAAGATATTGTTCGTCCGCAGGTAACAATCTGTTTTGGTTGGGTCTTCCAGAAACAATTTCCAAAAGCAAAATGCCAAAACTGTAAATGTCTGCTTTTCTAGTTAACTGGCCACGCATTGCATACTCAGGGGCCAAATAACCTCTGCATTAAACAATTACCATAGTATTAGTACGGAAACATGGATCAATGGTAACTTGCAGAACAAGGAATAGACGCTTCACATTAGTGTAAAATAGTAAAATCTACTATTGTGGTATTTGGATGCTCAATTTGAATGTACTTATGTGATATTGAATAATCAAAATCAAATAAATAGTTGTAGAATAAATGGGTTGTCAACAACTGTGTTTGGATATGCTTTTGTTATTTAAGGTTGTAATAATCACATAATCAGATACTTGAATGAAAGCACTTATGCGACGTTAGATGTAAAATTAAAGGAGGTTTGTAGACAACAGTATTTGGATGTGGATATGTTGTTGAAGTTTTAATAACCTAATAACCAGACACTTGAATGTTTGACAACTTCTAATTATTTATGGAGTTAATAAATAATTGTGAATAAAGTTTTGTTAATGAACTAATGGTAATAGAAGTCTATCAAGTTAGCTTATAACTTATAAGGTTAAATGCATAATTTCATTTAACACATGATAATTTTTGCTGCAGGTGGTACAAAATTTAATATCCAAGACTGATAATTTCAGTTAAATCAATTTTTTTGCAACTGTTACAGTAGTAAGAGATTGATTATCCAAGATTGATTAATTGCCCCTTACATAATCAAATAATCATAAGAAAATCTTTTAATCCAAACACTAATTGGCACGGAAGCAAATGGAAACAACTTATAGAACTGCAAATAATAAAATTCCACAAAAGTCAATATTATATAATGAGAGGTGTTGAGCTTACTGAGTTCCAGCAATGCGCGTGCTAACATGAGTCAAATGAGATGGGAAAAGCTTTGCTAGACCAAAATCTGAAATCTTTGGTGTAAAATCTTCATCAAGCAAAATATTGCTTGCCTTGATATCCCTATGAATAACATGAGGATGCACTTCCTCATGAAGATAAGCAAGCCCCTTTGCAACACCTATGCATATCTTCCTTCTAATTTCCCATGTGAAATAACTGCTAAAGTGATCACTTCCTACGTTAATAAAACAAAAAAAAAAAAAGTTTCACACGAATACAAAAAGAATAACATCGCGTAACAGATGAAAAATGCATTATAATGTGTAATTACCGAGTAAGGTTCGATCCAGACTACCATTTTTGAGGTAACCATAGACCAAGATTCTATGATCTCTTTCCACACAATAACCATGCAGCTTTACAAGGTTTTCATGTTGTATGTCTGAAATAACAGTTATTTCAGTCAAGAATTCCTTCAAGCCCTGACTTGAATCCGCAGAGAGAACTTTTATAGCAACTAATAAGCCATCTTGTAGCATCCCCTAAAGATCATTGAGTGTTAGTTTAAGAAAATAGTATGTATAAATAACATTCAAACACACATGACAGAGATGATTTATAAGTTTTCAAGGTTACCTTGTAAACAGAACCAAAACCCCCCTGCCCTATCTTGTTTTCTGGTCTAAAATCCTCGGTAGCAACTCGCAAATCTTTGTATGTATAAGATCTCATATTCTCAACATCCAAAAGTTCTGCAACAGATTAATATCTAAATTAAGTGATTTCAACAATACATAGAGTGTAAACTCATACAACAAACTAAAGTTCATGTGAAAAAAATCTCAATTTTATTGCCGTATAACAGCACATCTCATAACAGCAAATAGAAAACATCAGCACATGCTTGCTATATCTCAAAGACTAAAGAAGTAAACTAATGTAGACACATGAATGAAAAGTTTATTAATATACAACACATGCAAGAGCAAAATTATAGCATACAATTGTAAGTTAGTGGTGGTCTTACCTGTACTAACATCCATGTTGCGTCCTAGGTTATTCACTGAATTTATTCAAGAAAACACGGTTAGCATCGAATGTGAATAAGCAGAAGATGAAAGGCTAATTGAAACATGTATTAAAAGTTACAAAATTCAAGTTAACATTTAACCATGTACCTCTATCAACACCCTCCTTTGTGGAAATTACTTTCCCAAAACAACAACTGAACATGATTATTGTGTCGCTTATCTATGTTGACTAGCATATAGCCTCAAATGCCTGTAATCACAAAACAATGTAGTGCATCAGTTAAGATGGAAATTAAAATCATAACAAAAAGCATTATAAATAAGCATCAATCTCAAAAATAATTAAAACTGAAAGTACTATTCTACTGCATCATACCAGATGAATTCAAAATCATGGCAACAATAACATATATGTCTCAATAATGCATCATTGAAGACAAAAACAGAAATCATAACCAAAGGTTTACAAAGTAAAATCAACCTCAAATATGTATAAGACAGAAAGTACCAATTGTCCAATTAGGGCCACAGAAGCATAAACAGCAAAAACTCATCTCTAATTGTTGCATCAACACATTACCAATTCACCACACAAATCATTCAGTTTAAACACTTTAACATTTCTGACATAATTTTGAGATAGCAGATCAAAATAAGACCAAAAACTATGATAAATATAAAACTAAGAGGTGATCCGTACAGGCTAACACCAAAATCTGCTTGAAATCTTCAAATAATCCAACACAAAACGTCTTGAAGATGGATCGAACTAGTAGAACTAACAGAAGATGAAATTAAGCAGAAGAGTGAAACATAAGACGTCTGAAGATAAATTCATCACAATATATATGTAATCAGCATTGAATTTGCAGGCGTGTGAGAGAATTGTCAATAAAGAAGAATGAGAGAGTTTTAACAATGAAAAAAGGTGTATGGACGTAAGGGTGTCACTCGCGTGGGTCATATATCATGTGCCTCCAAAATTAAACGCTTCATCCGTTTTATTTGAAATTTCAACATTCTTTGGGTGTGATTAATTGTCCCGTGTTGACAATCTTATTAGTCAAATAATTGAAATGTGACTAACAAAAACAAAAATCATTGATAAGTTTGATCATTTTGTTTACACTTTTCCGCTTTTTTTTAATGGTGTTAATTTAATTCTATTCTAACTTAAATTACATTACATATATATAATTACAGTATCGTTAGATTTTTCAAATTTAACCACCTAATTTTAATAGTTTATAAACAAACACTCATTTAGTTTACTCAGAGTGTGTGCATAAACAATAATATTCACCTTCATAAAAATAAAATAGGTTCAGAATTGAAATTTATAATGCACTGCTAAATAACTTCAAAATTTTAATGGGTTTGTTAAATAACGTTCTCTAAAAGTCCTTTTGGAATTAAATTACAAATTTAAACAAATTACTATTTACTCTACGAAAGTTGATACATATGTTTTTTTACAAACATTGGTTGGTCTATCACCTAAGTTATGTATACATCTAATCAAACCATATTTTTATATAATTGTTGGTTGATATACGGTACTTTTATGTTTAAAATAGTTATGACATTTCGACATAGAAAACATGTTGATGATTTCTTATTCTTGTGTGCTAATATGATTTCCAAGGCGCTACAAAAAGATCCCGCGACAACGCGCGGGGATCCAATTCTAGTTTATGTAACGTTTCAAGTAAGGCTAGAACCGGTTTTTTTAGTATAATTTTTTATTTTTTTGTAATTTTTACATATATTTATAAAAAATAATTATAATTTTATCCGGTTTTATATCGGTCCGAGCGGTTGAACCGGTCCAACCAGCGGACCGGTATGACGTCCGGTTCACTGTCCGGTCCGGTTTTAAAAACATTGGCTAGAACCTAAAGTCTTTTGAGTGAGAAGCATAGCCGGTCCTAAGAAGGGGCAAAATGGACTTTCATCTAGGGTCCACTTGTTCCAGGGGTATAATTTTTTTAAAAACATTTCTTTATTATAGATATTTTTTTTAAAAGAAAAGTTACAAGTTATAACTCAATACTTATGTTTTAAATCAAATATATATTTTTAGGCCCGTTTTATTAACTTAGTTATTTAATTAGAAGCTCATTATAAAAAAAAACATAATACTCAAATCCCATGGACGAAGTTCCATTGTTATTTGTTATGTTTTTAATTATTTATATGATGAATTAACTCAATTGAACAGTTCAGCTAACAAAATAAAAATAACAAGTTGAACAAAAGAAGGTTGTGACGTGCAGGGCAACAAAGCCTTTGTGCGACTAGCGACTTTGTTAGTTGTGTGTGGAATTGCGTCTTCACGAATTATCAATTAGTTATTACGATATGTAATTGTAATACTATAATTTTGTTATGTTTATTGATAAAATGTTTGTTTTCATTTATACAAACTAGTTTTATATTATTTAGTTTGTAAAGTCCAAAAGTTTTTTTTTCCTGCTCGTACAGGGCACTAAATCCTTAGAACCGGTCTTATTGAGAAGCATATGTCTTTACCACCACTAGTACACTGTTTGTCGTTGTGCTTACATTTTATAACTATTCAACACATAAACCAATAGATTTTCGTGTTCGTATTTGATCAGTTGATAGATGAAGTTGTTTGTGTTTTCTTAATGTTTGTTTATAAATAGATCAAGCATGCACGGTGACATAAATGAACACATAATAACACACATATACTAGTGTACATATACTGATATACAACATGAACATAAATGAATAAATGTTGACTTATTTTTTTGTAATTTTTACATATATTATATAAAAATAATTATAATTTTATCTGGTTCTTATATTCGGTCCGACCGGTTGAACCGGTCCAACCAGCGGACCGGTAAGAAGTCTGGTTCACTGTCCGATCCGGTTTTAAAAACATTGGTCCTACCACCAAATGTGTGACTCAAAAAAGTTTTTTTGTTTACGATGCTAGTGAGGTTTCAAACGATATCCATTTCATATTTGAGAACTGGTTTTTTAGGAACCAGTTTAGCTTGGTGTGATAATAATATGATCAAGGTTGGGAGCAATTCAATTTCTAACACTAGAATTGACAAAATTGTTCGGGTCTACATAAATTAGTGCAGATTGTTTCCTCATTCATCTAGAAGCGTACACTTATCTAAATATGATCTTAATCAAGATTGAAAATTTTTGGTTGATAATAATTACGAGATAGAACATTGTTTCTTTTATAATCACATTGTCCTTTTAAGTTTTAATTGTAAATATAATAATATGATTGTTGTTTACGAAAATCTGGTATAACAAATTATTTTCCTTGTAATTACATCAAAAAATGACTAGAAGTTTTATGTCTAACTAAAATGAACAATTCATCATAAAATACTTGTGTCATAAAAAACTTCTAGGTTCGTCTAATCTTTCCCCACACGGATTCGAGGCTAATAAACGCCGGGGATTGCCCGGGAAAACCGGAATCGGTTGGGAATGCCACGCCCCCAAGTGCGTAGAGCTACAACCCGATGAATATTCACCAGGATTCATCACCACCGCCCGCTTCTGAAACCTTTTTTTATTAAAAATAAAGGGGAAAATGAGGAAACGGGAAGAAAGCAGGATGACATCATGCCAAGTGAGAAAACTAAAAAAACAGGAAAATAAAAAAACTAATGTGACGTTGATGTATCATACGGAAAAAAGAGAGAAAATAAAACTGTTGTCAGTGGTCTTAGATTGAGTTGATGTGGAATATGATATTTAGTGCATTTAAACAAATACTTGAGTAGTTGTACGTCGTAATCTTGCATCATTGAAAGGATTTGAAAATTTTGTTACTATTGGTATGCTTTTGACATTCTAGTTACGTCAACGTGAAAAGGTTTAATTTTTCAATCTACTTATCTAATCTAGCTTTAAATTAACAATCTCTTGAGTTAAATTTGTTTACTTTTCAATGACATGTTGTAGTCAAGACCATAATAAAATATATTACCTACCTTATAGAATATGGTTGGATTATAGTCTACTAACATAATTATAACTGTCGCATTATTCATGTTGTGTTTCAAGGTGCTTTCATCATCATGCCATAGGACGATTTACAAATTTATCTTTAGATGCGGAGGAGGGATGTTCATCGTCCTATTCATAAGCTTCTTCAACTACTAGAACCTCAACCATTAATATTTAATAGGCATATTTTTAAAGCAACTTTGAATATTTTATTTGTTAACCCGTATAATACACGGGTCAATAACCTAATATTTTATATTTTGCTTTTATGTAGTGGATGGCATTCTACATCTTTAATTTACAGTGGCCTTATAATATATAGTTTGCGAGTTTATTTTTATTTTTTAATTTGGATATTAAAATGGGTTTAGATTGGGTAAATAATTATAAGTTTTTTTAAAACCTACATATGTAATATGTAGATTTTAAATTTTGAGCCCTATTAAGTCCTGGGCGGTCACCCCCCCTCCCCCTCCTCAGGGTCGACCCTGCCTATTAATTGTAGTTCTATAAGTCATCATGCTTTTGTTGAACCTTCCTATTGGTTCTAGCATCATGAAAATCATAACAACAATTTTTGTCATTGTTTCAGATCATCACGACCATCACACTCTGATATTTCCATTGATATTATCGTTAGAGTCGGACATTATAGATTTTAATAATGTTGTTACTTGAAGATGTCAAATAAGTGAGAGAGATTATTACACTTTTGTGTGCTATCACAACAATTATCTTATACTCTCTAGTCGTTCAAGATTGATAAACGTATCATAATGACCAACTAACATTGTCATTTTTTAGCTTACCAATAGATTTAAAACAATAATGAGATACTCTCAATGGTTGGTCCATAATTTTAATCAAAGCGAATATAATCAAGTAATCAATATTAATCTTTAATATAGAAATAGTAAGACCAAATTAAGTAAAATAGTTAATTACGCAAATGGTTTATGTTCATAGGTTATGATATTAACTTTTTTAGTAACCAATATGATACTTGAAGTTTAAAGTATTTAACACCATATGATATCAAGACTGATGTCTGTTAACTTTTAAAAAAATACTCTTCACGAATTCACGCGCCAAGCACATGAGAGCATTGTTGTCAATTTCGTTAATAACTCCTAGTTAATTACACATATGGTCCCTATGTTTGGAAAAAATAAAAAGCTTATATACCAACTTTTATTTTTATAACGAGTTTAAATAACTAACAGTCGTTTAAAAAAATCTCATAATTAACAAACGTTATCCTAATGCCACATGTATTACAAATTTTAAACCTTAACATTACAGTTGCTACTAAAAAAAGTGAATACTCAAAACCTCTAAGTCTCAACTATATGTTAAGTTGTTCACCATTGCGAGCATTCATAATGGAATTATAATAATGTCCATATCCATATACTTTGAGAAAAAAAAATAAGGATTTGAGTAAAAGAGATTCTTCATCCCATTTCTTAAATCATATCTTTATTTTCAAATTAAATGGAAAAGAATAGTAAAATCTTAAATATACCAATCCATTTATATCTCATGTCCTTAAAAGAAAATAAAAGATAAGATATAAAATACTTTTAAAAATAAGATATAAATTTTAAAAATTATAAATTATAGTTAAGTTATAAAAATGAAAATAAAAAAATCCACTATAATGCTCTAACAAAAATCACATTTGAAAAAACACAAATCGAAAACCCAAGGAGACTGAAAATGCCGAAATCTGGCTGAAAATATAAAGAAAAACAATGGCAACAATAATTGTCATCATAGTCACACCCACACCACCACCGCCCATGATTTTGTTTCGAACAAAATGTTGCAGTGTGAGCAATATGACGCCATCATGCTCATCATCTCCTGTGCTATCACAATCTCCATAGCTCATTTCTGCTGATTTACTCGTGAGAACTCTGTCACAAGCCTCACAGATCATCCCCATAGCTGCAGATGCTTCATTTCCCCCCTTCCGATTTGCTTACTATCTCATCTGCATCTTCAAACCCTAGCTTCGTTTGAGGTTAAAATGCAGTACAAAGGTTTGATCATTGATGATTGATCGTCTAGTTATATATATCTATTTGCATTTTTAGCTGAATTTTTTTAGTAAATCTTCGGATTTATGAAATTGGTGGTAAAGTGTTGTTTATCTGATTAAGGTTTAGTGTATTCATGTTCGATTCATGTGTTTATTTGCATAATTTTGATTACATATGTGATTCTGCTGTTGGTTATATGCTAAGTCGGACAGCATTTGGGAATTCGAGGTGACGCTCGGTGGTTCTTAGCGTTGGCGTTAAGAGTTTGTTTTCTTTTGATGAATTACGTCTTTGTGTCTCTGTGTGTAGAGTCAAAGCACACACAAATCGTTGGATTATGATTTTCTTATACTTTGTTTTCGTTTGCTTTCTAAATCTGCGGGGAAGAAGAAGTATTTAGGATCTAGAGCCCTTTACAACCTGGATGCATGTTGTATATGTGTATCTATATGATTGTGTATATGCAGCTTAAGTGCAATGAGTAGTGTGTATGTAGATACTTGATAATGTAAGATTTAAATTGAAGTTGGCATGAACTGTTCATCTAGACAACTTTAACACTAAATAGTCAATGTTGGATTATTCAGGCTTACAGTTATTTTCTCTCTCCTTTATTCCTTTTAATTTATCTAATAAATCTTAATTAGCAAGAACCATAGATATGTCCCTTTTGGATTATCTCTATATGTTTAAAGTGCATCAATGTGGCAATGTTATAACTAGTACTGGTGATGGACTTGTGTAGTTTTGTGTATAATGTGATTCTTACCTTTTTTACATCTAACTACAAGTGCCACTGAAGATCATTGCGGTATATGAATTTTAACAAGTGTGAACTAGCCAAAGTTAGTTTTGTACAATTGTGTTATTGTTGTAAAAACTGTTTATAAGAAGAAGATGTAGATCTTGCCATTACATTTTCTATTACATTGTCCTTCATTTAATTATAGGGTCTTCCTTCAAATATATTTTTGTACATCAACCTTCATTTAATTTGAGGGGACTTTACCTCAGATGTGTGAAATTCATAAGTTTGTTGCCTAACATGCAGTTAAGCTGTGATCATGTTTTGATGCATGAACTTATGGAGATGTTTTTCTTATATAAGGATCCCTGAATTTTGTTTCACAGGTTTAGCCTGGGTGTCCTAAGTTACTTGATCAAGAAACTAAGAGCCATATACAAATGAAGGGGCATTGCATCAACTCCTTAAGGGGTTATTAAGCTGTGGTATCAATGATCTGCATGACGATTTTCGAGGGTTCAGTGAACGAGAATCACATTTTTAGAGAGGTCTTCTTAAGACAGGAAAGTGGTAAAAGTGATGGGAATTAGTAAAAAGTATGATGTAACCGGAGCGATAAATTTTGAAAATGACAAAAAGATCTCTAAAGACATCTCATTCTGTTCAGACAGTGGCAGTTCAGTCATGACAAATCAGGAAGACTTTCAGAATATAAGGAAGATTCGGGACAGGGTGGAATCTGAAGAGTTTGCTTTATTTACAAATGCCTCTGAAGTTGTAGTTAAGCGAAGAAATGTCAGCTGTAGAACGTCTTGAGACTAAATGTTATCCGGAAAAGTTATTAATTCTTCATTCCTTCCAAAATAGTCAATTTTAACTCAAGTGATCAAAAAACATATGATGTAAGTAAGGCTATTGCACCACCAGTTCAATGTTCCAAGAAAAGATGGAAAGATTCATCATTCATTGAACTAGATAAAGAAGAGTTATAATTCCCCCTAAAGATTCTGCCACAAATCCTAAACCTATTTGCGTTATCACACCTATGCTTACTTAAAGCAGCTGGGTGTTAATTGGGAGGCGTAACAGAAAAGGACATGGGGAGTATATCTTCAAAACCCGAAGGAAGGCCGATTCGGGAATTTCGCAGATCTTGGAACATGTGCGGTCAAAGAGTCAAGGATGCAAGATTTATTGGTGTATGTAATGACACACGGTGGAGTAGTTTGACTCATTTTTGGTCTGATCTTTCTAATGCGTTGACCGAGGTTGAAAATTTGAGAATTTGGGAACTACTACTGCCTTAGCTCATTGGTGGTACTTGCTTGATCCCTTTGCAAATGTGGTGTTCATAGACAGAAGTTTTCCTTATTTGAAACAAGGGAAAGAAGTCAAAGCCCGGAGAACTGTGGTCAACCATTCTGGAAGTTCTAAGTCCAATAGCGTCAAAAGGAGAAAAAGGTAATTGTCACCTTAAAGATGACGATCTTTTGCTCTCGGCTATATTAACTAACCGATCTACTAACAACGTTTGGGTGTTAAAAAAGAAGTACAAGAGTAAAAAAGGCAGTTGCAGATTGCTTCCGCGCAGTTTTTGGAAAATGTTCTGGGTTAGGTTAGGTTAGAACAGTATTATCTCGGTTGATAGATCTGTGGTTTATTCGTGTCAATGAAGTGATCCAGTATAGGAACCCACAGGATGATTCAGTGGTCAAGCATGGTTTAGTGACTCAAAATGGTATATTGTGTCAGTGCTGTAAGAAGGTGCTCTCTGTTTCAGAGTTCAAGAATCTGCTGGTTTAGCATGAAATGTTCATGTTTGAACTTTTTATGGAATCCGGAAAGTCATTCACTTTATGTCAACTGGAAGCTTGGTCAACTGAATACAAGGTCCGGAAAGGTACCAAACAAGTTGTACAGTTTGAGGAGATTGACCAAAGTGACGATAGTTGTGGCCTTTGGTGATGGTGGTGAGTTGATATGCTGTGACACTGCCCTTCCACATTTCATCAAGCATGCTTGTCTACACAGGTCTGTTTATCATAATAATTATTATATTACATATTTACGAAGTTATCATTAATTCTTTTCCAGTTCTTTTTTTTAGCAAACCAACTTAGGCTGTTTGGGCAACTTCTATACGTTTGACCTGTTTCTATTTTCATATTTTGTAATTATAAACCCATATGACCATTAGCAATAATTTCTAATAGTTACCAGTCTAAGACTTGTGCTTCCAGTCTAATTATGTAAAAATCTGTAAATAGATTTCAACTCTATGGTTTTATTTTTGATTTTATAGCGCAACCCGTACCAGAAATCTAAATCACTTACCTTTTATTGACTCGGCAGTATTTTCTAAGTTGCCAACCATGATATCATGACTTCTTGTATTGACGTGTTAATTTTCATGCTCCTAATTTCAAAGTCCCATACATCCCAAATGATATGGACTTCATTGTTGTGTTTAATTGTTTAATAGCATATACATGTGAATATTAGTAAAATAAGCACAGCTTCTTAAGTAGCCTGCTTTATTATATTATTATTATTATTTTCGTCATCTGGTGGGCCGAGTTCTTACTCCTTTTGTATGGCGTATGCCTGTGTTTTCTCCAGGAGCTACCTGAAGGCAATTGTATTGTTCAACGTGTGGTTGTGTGCAGTGGTGTGCGGGAATGTAGTCAGTCAAGTCCAGTCTTCAATCTCTAATGCTCCGAAATGTTTGCAATGCGAACGGAAGATGTAATTTCTACACCTCTCGATCTAATTTGATAAACAAGTCCAATTTTTTGAAATTGTCATGGTTGTTCCTTGTGAATTGCTGACAGGCATTTCTGATGAACTTTTTTTTTAAATACACAAATGAATTAATTCTTTTTTCTTTTTCCTTCTATTCTGAGGACAAGAGCTAGTTTTTTCTTTTTCCTTCTCTTCTGAGGACAAAGAGCTAGTTATCTTTCACATATGTCTATGATCCTTGTGTTGGTTTATTTATCTATTAAAATTAGATGTGATTCAATTGTAACGTCCACCTGTACAAGCTTATTTGGCATAGCTGTTTACATCCAAAAAGTGAAAAATCTAAAATTTATCTTTTTTTTCAGTGTTTATCTTTCTTTATTCGTTCAATCTCATGCAGTATTTAAGAAATTTTAAACTATTAAATGATCTGGTGCTTATCCATGTAAGCATAGATCATTAAAATATAAATATATTTTAGAAATTATTTGAATGCCTAATTAATCAACCTAATTAGGAGATTGAGACAAATGGCAAATTCAAAGGTATATAAGAAGAGAGAAAGTGTTTTAAGCCCTGTCACCCCGTGCCAAATTTTGAATGAGTTAGGTTGATTTATATGCTTGATGAATTAGGTATCTCAATCATTTTTTTTGGGATTTATAGAACATGGAGAAAATGATGATACCCTAATATTTTGATATTTCTATTGTCTACTGACAGCTGTCTTGCTTGTAAATAGATCATAGGAATGCATCAAAGAGAACAGAATCAAGAAAGATTTACTTGTTCGGCCTGGTTCTGTGGAGGCACATGTGAACAGTATATAATACATCAATCTCTTTCCTGTAATATCAATAAAGAACACTGAGTTGCTGCAGATTTTTCCTAATGGCGTATAAGTATATTCTTATCTTCAGTTACCATCTTGTGCAGATCCACTGGGGTCTTGATTCCCAAATCGGATGTGTGAACGCGATATCTGATGGTTACTCATGGACACTGCTGAAGTGTATTCAAGTTGACCAAAAGTTCATTCTGCTCAAATTTTGTCGCCCTCAAGCAGAATGCAATCTAAAATAGCTGTTGCCCTAAACATAATGGAGGAATCTTTCTTCCGATGGTGGATACAAGAACGGGCATCCATATGCTACCCCATGTATTTTACAATTGGGGGTGAGTATTTTTTCCAAAACTAACAAACTACTTCAGGTTATATCTTGTAACATTAATGTTTTCTGTTGATTTTCTGTAGATCAGAATATGTTCGTCTTACTATGAGGGATTTTACACAGTGTCCTGGAGAAAGATGACATTATACTCTGTGTAGCATCCTTAAGGTAATTTTTTGAAGTATGTAACTTGTAGTTTCTATATCCTGTGGTATATAATTTGGACCATATTTATTGAGTGTTTCCTGCTTTATTTTTATATTTAAATTCTGATTCAGGATTCATGGTGCAACGGTTGCAGAGGTGCCCCTCATTGCAACATAGCAGATATAGGCGCCAAGGAATGTGTAGGCGCCTCATGAATGCTATGGAAGAGGTAGAGGCCATCTTTATTTTAAGTTTTCTTTTTTGACTTCTTATTCATTTGTCATAAATTATCATTGGAATTTTTTCACTCTATAAACATCATCAAGCTTTACATTATCAAAATCATCATGTAACCATGCGAGTCTGACTTCAAAATTTGTCTCATAAGAGCATCCATGTTTTAAACCAATCATCACTAAAACTAACCATTATTTTAATAAATTGGCATGTTAATATAAATTTTAAAGAAAACAAAAGAAAATCTCTCATATTTAGTATCTGTCATACAAAACATAAACACATCTTCTACAAAATTCAATGTTACATACAAAAAAAATATTTCTTTGAATATAATCCTAGTGAACAGTAGTTTAGGAATTTAATATTAAAAAATAAAAACGATATATAAAAACCCACATGGAAGATGGACCAACTTAAATTATTGATTGGCTTAATTGGGTGGATCTATTGAATCTCTAGAAGGACTAATGGTTTTTTTATAACCACTATTAAACTAGTAGTATAAAAGTTATACAAGAAAGAGAAATAGACATAGATATATCCTTATAAAATATGATAGTTCTGCAGTGTTTCTTGGCTAAAACTTAATAATTGGTAACAAAATAAAATTAATAATTGTCCCTAATGGTTGCTAATTAGGAGACTAATTCCCTTTGTTGGTGGTCAGATGTTGAAGTCATTCAAAGTTGAGAATTGGTGATATCTGCCATCCCAAGCTTAGTTGAGACGTGGACCAATGGATTCGGTTTCACCCCTTGGAAGCCGATGACATAAGAGCCTGGATAAAACCAACCTCATGGTGTTTCCGGCACCCTTTTGGCTTAAGAAGCCCATGTACCAAGAGTCAACCAGAGCACACACTTTCTAGGTGTGAGCCCAATTCTTATGGCAAAATGGTCTGTTTAAAACGAGTTCTTTTGTATGGATCAAAGTAGGACGGATGGGTTGAGCTGGGTTGACTGAAAACACTTCTAAAGTTTCTAATTTTCTTAGAAATACACAGTGAAGTTATATTATTTTTACATGATACAAAACGAATATGAAGTAGAGAACTGCAACCGTGTAAGCAGCTAAAGTACTTGCATCTATTGTTTTAACTCATACCTATGATGGCTATGCAATTATAACCACCTCTCTTTCTTTTCTAGATCTCTTCAGCACTTTATGTAAGTTCTTATACAGTCTCATATTTTTATTTAAATAACATTTGCATTGAACATGCATTATTTCAGTAATAATCAAATGTATAGAATTTTTTTAAGAGTTTTTGACTTCACATGTTTTTAGAAGTAATTTTACCTGTTTGATCTATGATACATACCCCGTCAATTCTTTATAAGCAAATTGAAATTTCTACTTACACCTTTTTTTTCTTCTTTTTTTTGCATTCTAAAAAAGTTAGTCAATCCGAACCTTTTTTTGTTCTGATAACATGAACAGGTACAGCAATGGAAGCTGCATCTTCAGACATGAATGGTGATCTCGAAGACGCAGCATCTCTGGTGGATACAATGCCCGTTTATGACATGACTTCTTGCAGGAGTTGGAAACCGTTATGATAAGTTGGTAGAACAAGCTTCATTCGCCGAGCAGTTGGAAATCGGGCTTCGTTTATAAAGGGTTAATCTTTGATATTACCAATCGAACTTTTAAAAGTTATAGTGGTTTAGTTCTAATATTTTTGGCCCCAGTTATATCTTATATTCCTTAACTGTTCATATCTATTGAAACTACTTAAACACAAGTTTTTATACATTATATAACTAACAGTTTACCTCAAATCACTCCGGGTTATCGAAGCTTTTAACTTTGACTTAAGAACTTTGTAAGGTTTAGATGACAACAAGGAAACCACTGGTGCTTTTCATTGAACACTTCATATCACAAAACAAAAGTAAACGAATAACGATAACATATTTTCTATTCAACTTTGCTTGTATGTTACTTCATTCCCTTCATAATCGTTATTATAAGTGAAATAAAATGCAAATTAAGCGTAAATATTTAATAATTATGTTATTGTGACTGTTATCGGTAACAAAAATAAAAGTTGGAAGTGTTACCGACCAAAAATTAATAATATGAATTATTATCAGTCAATACGTAATAATTTAGATTATTAAAATCTAATTTGCCTTAATACTTTAAATGTGTTCCATAACATAGTTACATCCTACTATCTCATTAAATCATCAATACATATTGTACAATGCTTTATGAGTGTTTGTGCTTCTTAATATAAAGAGTAAATTACATGGATGGTCCATGTGGATTCTTTGGTTATGTTAAAATTTAGATTTAATATTTAAAGTTTAAAAATATTAAATATAGTCATTATTATTATTATTTTTTATTTATGATCCTTAGGTATGTTAGTTAACAGTTGGTCATGTTAAAATTATAAAAATAACATTTTACACACATTGACCTTTCATTCAATTTACTTTCTAAACTATATTATTATTTTTATTAAAAAAAGTTTTATATTTTTGTTATTCAAAGTTTTTATTTTTATATAATTTTTTTATTTCATTATTAATATGTTTATTATATAATAAAACATGCTTTAAATACACGAAGAAAAAAGTTTAAAAACATATCTTTAAAACTGTTCGATTTTTAACATTATTAAACCATTCGTTCTCTAAATCCCATTCTTGAAACCGTTTGATTTATATTTCAAATGGTTTTTTAAAGTTCTTTTTTAAAAACCATTCATTTTTTCAACATCATTTAAAAAAACACACACATAGTTTTTTAAAAGTCATTTTAAAAACAACGCATTTTCAAAACGTATTTTTTAATATTTTCTAAAACATTTAAGAAACTACGGTTTTAAAAATAATATTAGAAAATGAATATTTTAAAATTCAAATGGTATTAAGAAACAAGACAATCTTTTAAAAATAAAAAAGTTTAAGAAAGATGTCTAAAAGTAAAATGTTTAAAGAAACATTAAAAGCCGAACGTTTAAAAAAATACATTTTAAGAATATTTTTTTCATGTATTAAATAATAAACATATTAATAATTAAATAAATATAAAATAAAATAGAATATAAATTACATAGATGATCCTAAGTAAAATAATTATTTAATAAATTTAACATTACTAACTGAATTAATAAAATAAAAACAATTGATAAATTATAAATATAATATTAAGAACTATATTCCCAATTTTAAAATTTTATAAAACCAAATCTCAAATTTCAACCAAACCCGAAGAAAATCTATTCTATGTAATTTACTCTAATATAAAATTCTTTCGAAAAGAGAAGCATCCCTAAAGAAAAGGATAAATAAGGCTTAGAGCATTCACATCAGGTTTTATATCTTTATCCTTATAATTATACTAAAAACCACTACTATTTCTCTCTCCTTCTCAATTAAATAATATTTTTTTATACTTTATCATTACCTTTTTTCTCTCTCTTCTATTCACAACCACTTTCAAAAATATTAAAAATTTATAAGGGTTGAACAGTAATCCCCAAATATAAAAATAAACAGTAACTTTTCTCTCCTTCACTCACAACCATTTACAACCATTTCTTAAATTATAAAACCCACTCAAATAAATATAAAAAACCTACTGTGAATGCTCTTATATATATCACCGTCATCATCATCACATCACTTGTAGAGGTTTTCAAACAACTGTGAAGCATCATTTTTATACTGCCCACACTTGCTGCAATATTATATACACAAAAAAAAACCGTCATAACTAACCCAAATTCACACTTCCACCACCTACTTCTCGTTACCCATCGAATACTCATTCATACTTCAATCGATACTTCCAAAACCCTAAATCAACCTCCAATTCTCTCAAATTCTTCCAAATCCAATGCCAATGCCTTCATCCAGAAAGTTCTACGCTCGACATCAATCCAACGTCGGTCGTAGATCAATCCCCTATCCCTCTGTTTATCGATCGGATTCGCTGGTTTGTTGTTCTCGGCATTGCCGTTTTGAGACAAAACATCACCATTGGTTGACCCTGTATCAGCATCAGTCGTTTGGGATCAAAGCCGGTGGTGATGGTGATCATAAGCGGCATAAAGTGATGGGGTTGTCGGGATTCAAACGGGGTTTACATCGGTTGGTAGACGACGATCGTTGAGGGAGGCGTGGATGCCTTCCGATCATCAACGGCTTCAACGGTAACTGTTGTAGATTTTAATCTCATACAACCTACAGAAAAACCTAATCGAGAAGGTAATAGGTCACACTATCGTATATTCGTTATTCAATAATTTGCTTTAATCACAGTTGGTGCTAATGAAGATATTCAATCATGGATGATACAGATTGGAAGAAGTTATATGATTGATGTACTACGTACATTATAATGGCTGTATATCATCTTTTCTTTTTCTGTTTACGAATTCATTATTATTTTGATCAAGTATTATGCAGATTGGAAGAGTCCACAGGGCTGGCCTTCAGGTTCATTATTGGTAAAACGCGTGATAAATCGAAAATGCAGCAGAGCTCAAGAAAGAAGTGGAGGAATATGACGATTTCTTGCTTTTGGATATTGAAGAGGAGTATAGTAAGCTTCCATACCAAACGTTAGTGCTAATGACAGTGTTAATTAAGCTGATTATGCTAACTATCTGAAATGCATTATAAACTTTGTGTATGTTACAGTTGGCTTCTTCAAAGCTGCGTACGCACTATTCGATTTGATTTTTATGTTAAAGCTGATGATGACATATATTTGCGCCCAGGTGACCACTTTTTCAAGAATCAGTTTATTATAACATAATCCGTAGTATAAGTCACTGTAATACTGTATAATATTTTCGGCCCTTTGTTTCACTGAATGGTAGATCGCCTCTCACTGCTTTGGCTAAAGAGCGTCGTCACACACAGACATATCTTGGATGCATGAAGAAAGGCCTGTGTTCACTGACCCAAAGCTAAAATGGTTAGTTTAATAAGTTAGTACATATGTTTGTCCATAATCTCATTTTACAATTGACAGCTATTATATAGACACTTTCCTCAAATCTATACAAACTGACATCTTCACTAAACATGGACAAAATTCTTATTACCAGTCTTATGGTTATTACAATGACTTTTTGACACAGTTCTGTTGCTTTTTTTTTTCTTTCGTGGAACAACTAAATTTGCTAGCTAATGTTTAAAGAATAAAATTGTTGATATAAGCAGAATGACGCGCTAGGATTTATGCTTGGGAAAGAATACTTTCTCCATGCTTATGGTCCAATATATGCTCTTTCTGCAGAAGTGTTGCCAGCTTGGTGCTTTAAGAAACAATAGGCAAGTATTTTGTATCATTTTTCGCGTTTAATCTTTTTAATGAGTCAGACTCTAAAGTGATATCTAGTTCCTCAAAATGATCATTTTTACTTTTACCTTCCAGTTTCCGGTTATTTAGCAACGAAGATGTTACAATCGGTGCAGGGATGCTTGCATGAATGTTAAACATGAGAATAACCGTCAACTTTGTCAACCAGAATGCACTACTACATCTGTTGCTGTCTGGGATATTCCCAAGTGTTCAGGTTACTGTTTGCCTAACATCCATTAAAGCTGAACTTTTGTTAGACAACCCATAATACTTTGCCTTTTCATGGAGGACAAAAAAAAAAAAACATTCTTGTGAAAATGCCAAAGAGAAAAGAAAATATTATTTCAAAAGAATCAGTAACTTTGAAACAAGTATGGTGTATTTAGGTAGGGGTGGACATTCCTGATATAGCACGAACCAATATGCAAATAATTAAGTTTTGGGTTTTGTCTAATCCAATTGATAAACAAATTGTTTTGGGTTGACCTGTTTAACTCATATAATAAGCAAGTCGACCCTGTCAGCTCATTTAAAATTAAATAAAAAATATAATTTTTTTTGACAACCTGCCAGCCTGTTATCACACAACCCACGACTCCGTCAATGACTGCTTACGACTTGATTAAAACTACTTACAACTTGATTAGAACCCATTTACAATACGTCAGCCTGTTGTAACACTCAAACCCATTTGACTCATTTAGATAATGGGTTAAACAGGTCAAATTTGGGTAATGGGGTATCACAATTTAAGTGTGTTCGTGTTAGGTTGATGGTTTGATTGATTAAATAATTGGGTTGTGGTTCAGGTTGATCTCTTCAACCCGCACAAGTCTACTTCCGGCCATTTTATTGATTCTATTAATCCAAATTAGCTCAATTTTTGCAAGTTCAACTTTAGTGTCTCGACTGCTATGAAAGTATTAACTGTGATGGTCTAAGCTTATTATGTAATACCAAAATTTAATCCTGCAGGGCTCTGCAACCCTGAGAAGAAGATGTTGGAACTTCACCAAATGAAAATATGTGCAAACAGCCCAACTTTGGTATCTGATGAGTAAAACCAGAAGGCAATTTAAATGCTAATATTATGATTTGGTCTCTGATCATTGGCAAAGCAAATTCTTTAATGTCCCTGGATGATTTTCTAATCCAATATTTCATTATGACCAACTTGATCAAAGAAATTTAGGGCACGGCACCACTCACACGAAAGCGCATCAGAAAATTAATTTGTTTGTAGGGTGTTTATTAAAAAAAGTGTATTGAGCATTTATTGTTCAAGATATCATGTGTTATTTTAGATGTGGCAGTTTTTTTGTATCAAAAGTATTATTTCTGTTCTTTTTAGAAAGCTTGCTATTAAAATAGGGTGTTTTAGTGCGGGTTCGACTGATTTTGATGAAGGTTCAAAAGGTTTGATGGAAGTTCTAGGTTAGTATTGCTAACTATGGTATTGAAAAGCGACAAGCTAAACCGGCCAAGTTAAGTGGCTTAGCTAGACCAGTCATTTTTGTGTTGACAGTTTAATTTTGACAATCTAATGGTTCAAAATCTAAACCAATTGTTTTTCCTAATTGTTAATTTGAATTTAAAAAAAATAAATGATAATATAATACATAAATTCATCTCAAAAATTAAAAAATAGATAATGTCACGTTCCCAAACATTGGTCGTGCCCATGGTTTAAAAAACGGAAGAGGCGTACGCCTCGAGGCGCGCCTCGAGGCGAAACGGACGGAAAACGTATATGAGGCGGCGCCTCAAAGGGGATTACAGGATACGTACGCCTCGACACATGAGGCGGATCGTGAGGCGGTGAGGCGGGACGAAAGGGGTGAGGCGTACGTTGGCGGGAAAAGTAAATTAAAGCACAAAAGTTG